>VUYV01000056.1:1771197-1782017 GCA_008711295.1 Anarhynchus alexandrinus | reverse complement strand
CCTTGTGCTGGGTATAAACGCTTTTTTAAAATTATTTATTTAAAAAAAAACCCAAAAAACAAAAACACGGCGGGGGGGGATAAAAATCCTCATTATGCATTTAGCAAACTTGTCTCTGGGCCGAGCGGGGAAGGCGGCAGATAATTGGTTTGCGGAGCAATGTCACTGTTTGTTGCTCTGATGCTCATTCGTAGTGAAGTCTGCAGGTCAAATGACATTCATCGCCAGTAGGTCTGCGGGAGGAGAGAGCCGCTCTGAACGGAAAGTTCAGAACATGTCACGGAGGATTAATCACATTCCCCTAACGCCGACTGGCTGGGGAATTATGTAAGCCGCGTGTTTTGGGGGGCGCATCCCCGCGCGGGTGCGTTTATCCACATGTCTGCGCCCGCCGCGCGCTGCCCGGCCGTGGGGTGTTTGCGAGGGGGTGTTTTGGCGTGCGGGGGGCAGCTGCTCGCCCCGGACCTGGTCCCTGCCCCGCGGTCAGCAGCTCTTCACCTTGGCTGGGCGACTCGAAGCACTGGGTCCCACGGAGCTGGGTGATGGGGTTGCGGTGCTGCCATGGGCTTGGGACGAGGTGGCCCCGCAGCAGGGCGACCTGCGTGCTGAGGATGGACGAGGGTCATTGTGTTCTTCACCCAGAGGTCCCACCAAGCCACCAGGCGCTGCTGCTCTTAACTCGAGGAGAAGTCAGGACGTCCAGGGGTTGAGCCCCAGACGCCGGTCTGGGGGTGCTTCACCCACTCTACAGCGCTCACCACAAAGCAGAAGAATGGGGAGCAAAGCTATTTCTATGGCAATATGTGGTGTCTTGACTGTCTGCCTGGTGAAGCTGTGTCTGCTGGTGGTTGGGAAGCGAGCTCCTCCGCGAAGGGCTCGGGCCGGGGGGGCCGGGCTGTACCCTGGAGGAAGCCATTCCCCCCGGCGCCTTGGCGTCCTCGGGACAGCAAGTGGCAACTCTTTCCTCTTGGCAGTTTTGTAGGTCTGTAACTTCTTCCAACAGCCGAATATAAAAGCTGCTTTTGTCATGGTTGAGAGCCGCGTGTAGAACTCCTCGGGCTGCTCTCTGCGCGCGTCGCCTGGTTGTGTCTATATAAATGCACATGGCTGTATGTAAACAGAGCTCTTCTGACACGGTGGAGGTGTATCGGTCCTTGGCAATAAGGGAATGTGGGACACGGGCGCAGAGTGTGTTAACATTTAAGATGGCCTGAGAAATTACTTTTTCCCCCTTTTGACATGTATGTGTAAATAGAATTGAGTGCACTTTAGCATATGATATCTCAGAGTGTGGAAGACTTTTTTATTTTTTTTAATATACTTGAAAGGCTTTTTGGATTACCCAGATTCCAGCTCTGTTCACTTCATCTTGTTGCTCCCATCTTCCTTCTCCTCTCACCGTGCCTACCAACTGCTGCCCACCTCTCTCTACCATCTCTGGTCTCAACTAAGTGTCCACCTCTCCCTCGGACTCCTTTTTTTCAGCCTAATTATCATTTTAAACTTGAAAAAAAACCAAACCCAACACAAATGCTGCAGGAGATTCTGCGGCTGCATCCACGTTCCCTGGCAGCCCTCGGTGCGCTTGATCAGAACAGTCAAATTACACCGCTAATTGCTGGATTTACAGCTGTTTCATTTCGGGTGTTAAATGATGGGTGAGCAGGGTGGGGTGGTTTTTTTTGATGCAAAAAGTGCTGGTGACAGTGGAATTTATTAAACCTGCTCTTGTTAACGCTGGTGAGTTTTTCGGAGCTTTACAGCAATCACCTGTTGGAGGGTGGGACCGGCATTGTGCGAGTGATGTGGCAGCTGAATCATCACATGCTGTTTTGCGGAGTTTTAGGGTTTGGGGGAAGCATGTGCAAGTAATTTCAATGTTGCCTTCTTTTGGCTTATTTGTCATCTAAAAGGGAGGTGTTAGCTTCTGCTTTTGGAAAACTTATGTTTTTTTGTAATGCATCTTTCCCAGAGAGCCACGCTTTGGATGTGTAGTGCGAAAAGCAGGCAGGTAGGGCACAGGGGTGGGGAAAGCCCTTTCTGCCATCTAAGAAGGGGAAAACCGGCATTTCTGCCCCGTCGTTTGTGTACTACAGCCCATATGCTACTCGTGGCACCTCTTAACACCTCCCACTTGAGTCCTAGATTGCATCTGCAAAGAAAGAAAGTTCATAGCCCAGCTGGTGACGCACCAGTTCGCGGCGTTGGGTGGCTCTCGTGCCTGGGGAGGGGGGGCTTTGTGGTGTTGCAGCACAGATGGCAGAGGTGGGGGGGTTCCTCAGAAGGGCGGGTAGGGCGGAGATGGTGTAGACTGAAATTGTCCTCAGCTGGTCCAGGCAGTGCAGCTTTGAGTTTGCAGTCTCATCTTTAGGGCAATTTGGGAAGGCCCACGGCAGCTCAGGGGTCAGCGCATCTTTATTTATAAACCTCTTGTACAATACACAATTTTCTGCTGAAATTTTTGTATAAACTTGTGCAAATCTTTGCAAGTCTGGAGAAAACTGGGCTGGCTGTAGGTTTCTCAGGTGTGAAACAGTAACTGTTGTAGAAACAATCTATAGGTGTGCAAATTCCAGTTTACCTGTGGTCTGGCTCAGACATGGACCTCTGTCTTGAGGAGCAGGGACTTCATCTGACCTTCAATCTTCTGCTTTGACTATCACCTAACACCCAGAGAGACGATGCTGAGATAAGACTGATTCTTCTGAATATTCACAGCACTGTAATATGTTTTCATTTGTATTTCTCACGTACTTTGTAATCTTATTTTCAGCCAAGAAATAGTATTTAGTAGCCATTAAGAGACAACATTGGCCCAGGAAGGGTTGGGGTTGGGGAGAGCGAGGTGACTTTTAGCAATTAAGCAAGAGTTGCATTTTTTGAACTCTACCTTGGTAATAGATATTTGTACTTAAGAGTATGTGGATCACAAATGTGGGCTTGGAGAACGGAACACAGCCGTATGAGAAAGGCCCTCAGCTTCCAGCTGTGAGTCGACTCTTGCTTCACGGCATGTGCTGGGGGCAGGGAAAAGCGGTTTAAAAGCCGCGTTTGTTCGTGCCCCTCTTCGTTCCCTTGGCTGTTACTGCACAGATCTTTGCGTGAGAAGAGGGTGTCCTTCTGAGTCTGATGTCTCGCGATGATCTGCTGTGGCACCACAACCAGTTGCAATGTCACAAACGCTATTACAACGTCCCCTGAGAAGTGACTCTCCCACGCGCGCACCTGACAGTAACGAACAAGGAAAGATGGAAGAGAAGGAAATGTTTGTTTGTCTCCCTGCATTAATTTCGGTCCTGTGGATCTCTGGATGTGTTTAGACTGCTTTTGTTGGGGTTCCCAAAAAGTAAGCGAGAGAAGCAAGTTTGGCAGTTGTGGTGTGTTTGTTCTGCAGTGTTCCCTCTCTGGAGCCGTTGGAAAGCAAAGGGGAGGAGACGCCGGGCGATGTGGCGATGGAATTATCCCCTGTATAAGCAAGTGGTTACCAGCAAAAATATTTTTGTAAAAATGGAAACTCTGTATCGCTAGGCTGAGGGGTTTTAATTACTTCTGCTGCTTCCTCGCAGTGATTCGCCCCAAACAGCTTTGCTCCTGCAGACCCAACGCAACCTGATTTTCGTCCGGTTTCTGCGTAAAGCGAGAGCGCTGGCCGTGACACCTTGCCCTGTAATCCTTGGTAAACAGCAGAGATGCAGAAACTCCACCGTTTTGCAGGTCGGGAGGTGCCACGATTGCCTTCCTGACTATTTGCAAGTTGTTGTTTTAAAATGCCGCGGCACAGGCTCCCCGCTGCGCCGGCGCGCAGCCCTGGCGAGGCTGGCGTGGGCACAGCACAGGGGGCGTTTGGGGCACAAAGAGCGTACAAGTAGTTCTGTCTCAGCCACTGCTGCTTCGGTCAGGGCAGACGCCCATCATTTCTGTTGCAGGACAAATCTGGTGGACGCTGGGGCTTTTCTTGATAGGACAACTTGGAAGTGGGCATTAGGATGTTCAGTGAACCCAAATGCGTCTGAGGCGTTGTTTTTAATTCTTGCCTTTGTGCAGAAAAAAAAAATACATTCCAGACCTTGCGTGACTGCAGATCATTACTGCTCACGAGCAGCTTCATGGGATGTGCCAACGATGTCCAAAGCAATTCAGGGCAGTTGGGCAACAAATCCCCGTTCATCTCTGGTGGAAATTGGACAAAGGAATTGCAAGGCGGTTTCAAAAATCTGCCTGTACGTGGACCAGGCTCACCTTGCTTTGCTTCCTTGCCTTCCCGATGTGATCATTTGACTGGTGAGCCAGGAGAAAAGGGCAGGCTGCTGCCAGGCTGGCAAGAGTCAAGCTCGCTTTGATTGTATAGCTCCTGAAAGGGTTAGCACCCCTTGCCTTGCAAACAGATGTGTATTTGGAAGGCAAAGGGAATCTGAATCTCCAAAGATTGATAATAAGTCTTGTCTTTTGTCCTAATGCTGATTACTCATCTGGCCATGGAGCGCTTTTGTTGGATTATATTTGCATGCATATGAATGGACATAAGTAGCTGCATGCTTTCAAGTGTGTCCTAGAAAAGCCTAGAGATCTTGAGATGATGTAAATAAATGAAAAAAAAAAAAAAGAAGGTAATGCTTGCATGAGGCTTGTGTGATTAGTAGTTTGCTCTGTATGGTGTATTATGGGCCTGAGATATTTTGTAGTTGCTTGAGACTCCTCATCGCGTTTGCTTGGGCTTGTTTGGTTTTTGTTTAACCAGAAAGCTGCTCTCGACTCTGGCATGGGCAGAGACTTTAGGTGATGGAGCAGGGTGACCTTGCAGAAGCTTATCGCTCCTTATGGATGCAGGGCTGGAAGAGTTGAGTGTTTGATCTTCTCTACCTTCATATTGAAAGAAAAGCCATAATAAAAAGAATATTTCTTTCTGCCTGCCGATGTTGCTTATGCAATGCCAGGATCAGATGCTGCATTCGGTGCTGGGTCCATCCATCTTGATGTGCAAAATACGCAAACACACGTAAAAAATGTATTGTCTATTTTTTTTGGTGTCTGCCTTGGGATGTAGGTATCTAGCTGTTCTTGAAAAGCTGGTCCCAGTTACTACCTCAAAGGGCTTGTATGTCTAGTGTCAGGTTAGTAAAACTCATGCCACTTAATAAAAAAATGTAAATCTATTTCTATGGTATTTTAATATTAGAAAGGTAATTACCATGTAACTAACCCTTCTCTGTAAGCTGTCATTAATTGGATGATTTTTTCATAGGCAGCTTAGCATAATGCATGCAAAATACACTGCAGCTCTGTGCAGACAAAAATTGCCACAGTGAAACAACGGGATGCGAGCGTCCGAGAGACCTGAGCCCTGCGAACGGGCTGTGTCGGTCCTCGTCATTGGACATTCGACTTCTGAACACGTATCGGGGCACCCGTAATCTGCAGGCAGGGAACTCTGTTGGAGAAGTTATTTTTGTTCGGAAGAACTGGGAGGTGGATTTTGCTGTTAGACATCAGCCTCTGATGTGTGCGATGGGAAAGATCTGAAAAGTTTTTGTAGTCTCACTGAAGACAGATGTGAAAGCCATGTGTCGCTCTGGCGGTGGGACTGGGATAAAGGCAGCCTTTATTGGTAAATAAAGGTACCTNCTCTGGCGGTGGGACTGGGATAAAGGCAGCAGAAGCAGTAATGGTGCCTACGTGGTATTTTACCTTCTGGTCTTAAGGTCTCAGCTTCTGGGAGCCTTGTGATTCTGAAGCCTTTGGCTTTGATAAACCATATGCTTTTCGATCAGGGTAGCAGAAGAAGGATGGAAGCCCTGAAGACTGAAAAGCCAGACCACAAGTGAAGGAGCAGAAAACCTGTCTTGTGATCCCAGGGTTTTACGCAGACTGCAGAGGGCTGTTCCGCACGCTGTTCACATGCCTGTTTATCTGTGTGCGTATCTTATTGGGAACTGAGAACTGCGCTAATCTTGTCCCATCGAAAAGTTGCTGTTAATGTGGTACAGGCAAGGAGGGAAGGAGATAAGGTCAGCAATGCCTGACTGCATTGCAAATAAATGACATCTTTTCATCTGAAAAGTGCCTTCCTTTTTCCATTTAGGCTCACGTTGTGATCGTGGAAGGGTTGATTTTGAAAGGTCACCTAACAATTCGTGTAAGTCCTGATGGTTCTTAAGCAGCCCAGAGTGGGACCTGGTATAAACGAGTTATGTGGGATGAACACATACGGTTGAGATACAGTGCTGCAGGAGCTTTTGGAGTTATAGACGGCTTCCGTGGGAGTCCCTGGGTGAAACTGGTAAAATCTCCTCGTGGTAAGCCACCTCCTTGATGGCAGAATCTGCTGACGTTATGCGCATGTGGCTGTTGGAAGCATTAGGAATAGAAGATGAGCAGAGAGAGACTCATTAATGCTAAATTTGATTATATATGCAAACCAGGTTTCTATGAAAGGAAGAACAAAAATGATCTGACTTTCAAACTAGCAAGAAGATGCATGGAGATAGAGGGTTCTGCCATTAGACATACACGGTTAAAGTCTCTGCCAATTTTTATGAGGGAGATGTTTCTGTCATCACTCCTGTAAATCAGCATCTGCATAATTGGAGCCCCGGGTAAAAGCCCTGCGTGTTGACATCTCTGGATTCAAACGTTGCAGTCGGGGGAGGACGGGCTTAGAGGTGTTTGTGATAAAACCCTTCCATCGTTTGCATCCTATGGCCCCTGGGTTAACCTGGATTCATGGCTCTACGTGTGATCCCAAGGGGCAGGAGACCTCCTGGTCGCTGGCTGAAGTCTCCATTCACCTCCAGGAGGGAGGACCACCTCCTGAGGCAGGAGAGGGGGAGAGGCAGAAAGCAGGGAACACTGGGCTGGGCACGGGGCTGGCGAGGGAAGGCAAAGGGCTCACGCCACCCCCTCTGCAAGCGCAGCTTTCTCCTTTGGTGACGAAAAAAAGTGGTCCTGGGGTACAGTGTGGAAAAGAGCACTTGGCCGTCTGGCTGGCTGTCCAGCCCGGCAACTGGCCAAAGGGGTCTTAATGGCTTTTACTCTCAGGGGGGGATCTGCAAAGTGCTGTAAAGAACATTATGGAAAGGAACGTGGAGTGTGGAGGTGCTGCTTTTAAGGTGTTTGTTCAAAGTGGCATATGTACTGCAAAGTGTGACATAGTTGCTAAGGTGACAGCTTGCTTGCTTTTTGGCAAAAAGCAAAAGAATACTGAATATAGACAAACTGTAAGCTTTTGCTTTGTTTAATTTGCGCAGTTTTATCTTCTGGCCATTGTAGAGACTTTTGGGGTTTGTTTTGGAAGCAGTGTTTTCCCATTCAGAATACTTCACATGGTTAGAGAAGCTAATATAGCTCCCCATTCTTAAGGAAATGCTTAAATCGCATAAAATCATAGAATCATAGAATTGTCTAGGTTGGAAGAGACCCTTGGCATCATCGAGTCCAACCATCTACCCTACTCTACACAGTTCTCCCCTACACCATATCCCCCAACACCACATCCAAACAGCTCTTCAACACCTCCAGGGATGGTGACTCAACCCCCTCCCTGGGCAGCCTATTCCAATGCCCGACCACTCTTCCTGGGAAAAATTCTTTCCTAATGTTCAGTCTAAATCTCCCCTGTTGGAGCTTGAAGCCATTCCCTCTTGTTCTGTCATTAATTACCTGTGAGAAGAGACCAGCACCAACCTCTCTCTCTACAGGGTCCTTTCAAATAGTTGTAGTGAGTGCTGAGGTCTCCCCTCATCCTCCTCTTCGTCAAACTAACCAGTCCCAGCTCCTTCAACCGCTCTTCATAGGATTTGTTTACGAGGCCCTTCACCAGCTTCGTTGCCCTCCTCTGCACTCGCTCCAGCATGATGGGGGTTTCAATGATAGGTAGATAAAAATTATGGCGTTGAAAGGGCTTGGTAATGGCATTCAGTCAAGGAAGGAATTATTCTCTAAGAAGCTTTTATAGAAACAAAAAATATTAGGCGTTCCTCATTAGCAACCTATGGATGAGGGCGCATCCATGGGTGCTCAGGCCAGGAGGTTTTTGCGTGTGGCATTTGCAAACTGCTCAAACCAAGGCTGAAACGCGCGGTGAGGAGAGATCTCCTGCCGGTCAGGCGGGCTCAGAGGTCGGCGGTGGCGAGAAGGAGCGAGGTCCAGGCAGGGAGCCTCGCGTCGCTCAGCTGGGCGCTGCCCTGGTGGAGCATTTCCACGGTGCTGCTCGGGGGAGAAGGAGCAGCAGAGGATTAGACTGACGTGGCCCCTCCGGAGAGGGGGTGTTTCCAGATGAGCAGCCATCTGTGGCATGAAGCGATGTCACGGTCCTCAGCGGGGAGAGGAAAGTGGAAAGGTCTCACAAGCCTAATGTTTGATCCTTAAAAGCAGTGGGGTACACGCATGATCCGGGAAAAATGGCCAGGAAAGGCTGAAGAAATGTGCTCATTGCCCTTTATTGTTTTACCTTTCCTTTCTTTGTGATGTTCTAATGGACAGATAAATGCGTTTCTCTGAATGAGCTGTTCTGTCCGTGCCTTTTCCAAAATGCCTTAGCGCCTGGGGCAAAGGCCGTGTTGGAGGCAGAGCGGGCGGGAGCTGCGGAGCTAATGCCATGGGGAGCACGGCGCCCGGAGCGTGGGGTGCAAGTCGGGGGGAGCTCTGGTAAGTGCTGGTGCAGATGTCCCAGCCCCGGTTTGGCGGTGCCATCGCAAGGCAGAAGTTCGCGAGGGTATGTTCAGAGTGGTCAGAGGTGGTAACACCTTACACAGGGGGCTTTCGCTGGAGGGTGGGGGATGTCTCTTTGCTAAGAAGACCCCAAGAAGCGCCCTCGGCAGGGAGATGTGCAGGGGGCAGGTAGACTCCTGTTTCTCCGTGTTAAAGAAGCCGGAGAAAAACTGTGGAGCAGGAAGATGTCAATAATGTTGGACGTTTTCAGATGAGAGGTGTACAGTCCCAGACCCCCTGTCAGGAACAAATCTGATTTGGCTGTCTTGCAAAACGCCGGACCTGTCACTTGATCTTTATTCCATGAGAAATAGCAGGGCCCGCGACAGACAGCCTGGCTGAATATTCACTAGAAGTACTCAAGAGAGTGAAGTATCGAGGGTGAAATTCTGCCCAGAAGATCTCGGGAAGAAGTGCCATCCAACATCGGCAAGATCATTGATACGTCAGGAAGTAATTTATTGTAACAGCTCTTCAGTAGCTCGTTGAATTTCAAAAAGAAGTTTATTGTGTCTGTCCTCAGTCTTCACTTTTCCTGCTGTTAATGCTCTGCCCTCCTGTTTTATTGCTCAGGTGATGCAAATCCAAAGTATCTTTGGAGGGAAGTGATAAACCTCAGCTCAAATCCATCGGCACTTGCATGGTGGGTGCCTGTAATGGGGCCCCATGTTTGACACTGCGTTTGCCAATCTTCGTAATGCTAGGTGGAAAGCCTCTGTGACACCCCAAATAATACTATAGAAGTAGCAAAATCTTCCTTGCCAGGTTCCCAAAAACCAAGGAGACAACTGACTTCTTGGTTCAGTCCCACTGACATGGGTCGTGATGCGGTATGGCCCATGACTGCCTTCAGCATCTGAGTTGAAATACCCCAGGATGCCAGAGAATGTCTTGCAGTTATTTAACAAGCGAACTGGAGCCGTGCTTGAACTATTTTCAGAATAATTTTCTCCCTGGCTGTGTGCTGGAGGTATGCTCGAAGCAAAACAAAACAAGTCTGTGTGCAAGTTTAAAACCGCATCGTTGCTTCCCCCTGCTACTCCTCGCACAGAGGCGGTGTTCCGCACAAAAAAAGCACTGCTCTGCGTCAGTTTTTTACGCCACTTAAAACACCCTTCGTACGGAGAGAGTGGTGGCCAGGAGCAGTTGGACATGGCAAGGTCACAGCTCCCTGTTAGGACTGTGAGGGGGAGTGATGCCCGTGGGTATGCATCGTGCCCATTGGGGTTAGGTTTGGTACTGGAAATTGGCTTATTACTGCAGAATATGTATGTTGTGATAATTATCCGTTGGAGTCGAGCAGTTTCTCCAAGTGCTTTTTTAGAGACTGTGCTTGAAAACCTCTCCTTGCGGAGCTGAAGCAAGTGTGGGATTCCCCCACCGCCAAACCCGGCAGCCGATAAACCCGGCAGAGCTCTCCCGATTGCCATCTCGGAGGGCAGTCGGCGTGCTGGAGTGGGATTAGGTCCCGGTTTGAAAGAACGCGCCTGCCAAAAAAATTAGACAATGGATGCCCTCCTGCTTAATTTTAACATTTTAATTAAATTCTTTGCTGCTGTGCGCCTTTGATCTCAGCGAGCTGATATACACGGAGTCTGCTGTTGTGTCGTAGCAGCGTTTTGTTCGGATCTCGCACGCAGACACAAGGATGCGTTTGAGTGTGGGGAAAAGTGCAGAGGCTGCACGCTGCCAAGTACCGTGTGCGTCGCAAACTGACTTTTCCAGTTGGTGACCAAAGGCACGTGGACAGGGAGATTATTCGTGAGTGGGGCTCAATAGAGCTTCTTTCCGAACATAGTCTCTCCCCGTTTTTAATCTCTTTCTGTGAATGGCGCAGCAAGAAGAGTTTCCTTGATGGAATTACTCATTGAGAGGGTTGGGGCCAGGAGCTGAGATTTTTATTGCAAAATAGAATCAGTTTCGAGTGGGATAATTAATAAATCATAGAATCCTAGAATGGTTTAGGTTGGAAAGGACCTTGAAGATCATCGAGTTCCAACCCCCCTGCCATAGGCAGGGACACCTCCCACCAGACCAGGCTGCCCAAGGCCACCTCCAGCCTGGCCTTGAACACCTCCAGGGATGGGGCCTCAACAACCTCTCTGGGCAACCTG
>VUYV01000056.1:1682165-1765677 GCA_008711295.1 Anarhynchus alexandrinus | reverse complement strand
CTACCAGGACCCCCAGATCCTTCTCCTCAGAGCTACTTCCCAGCAGGTCCACCCCTAACCTATACTGGTGCCCAGCATTCTTCCTCCCCAGGGGCAGGACCTTGCACTTGCTCTTGTTGAACCTCCTTAGGTTCTTCTCTGCCCAGCTCTCCAGCCTGTCCAGGTCACGCTGGATGGCAGCGCGGCCCTCTGGAGCGTCAGCCACCCCTCCCAATTTTGTCCTCTTCTTTCTGGCTCCTGCAGAAAAAAAATGTTTTGCAAAACCATTAGCAAAATCCTTCCGCCCAGAGCAAAATCTTGCCTGTGATTTTCCTTTGAACAGCTAGTTGTGTCTGTCTGAGCTTGAGGCTTGCATTTATGTCTCTTGAATGATGCTATAAAGGAACTAAACTGCATTTAAAGAAAGGCAGCATTTACATTCGCCTGATGTTAAAGACATTTTAGCCCAGCCAACAAGATTTCATGGTGAGCCTTGCTCCAGCAAGGGACCCTTCAGCCTTCTCCAAGCTGAAAGGGAAGCTGGACTCCAGGGAGCAGTTTCAAAGCATTGAAACTCTCTTATAGTTATTTGTTGCATCTTTTTTGCATCTTTTGGCTCTTTGAGACCTGGACGCTTCAGACCTGGACACCGCACAGCTCTGAGAGGCACAGGTTTCTCCGTGACGCCCTCGTAGGAGCATGCGGAATTTGAGAAGGGATGTGCAGCAGGAGGAAATTCATGTAAACAATCTGCATTTGATCGCTCTTCATAAGAATATCTCCTTCAATTGTTTATCTAATTAATTGCCTTTTTTTAAATTTAGCTCTGATCTCGACTGTAAAGATACTCTTGGGTGGAGGGGAGAGAAAGGAGCCCTTATTCTGGGTTGGTTTTTCTGTTCATTTTCAAATATAACATGATGTTCTCCTAGGAAATGGGTCTATGTACGTCTCTCTTCTTAAACCTGCCAGGTTTTAGCTTTCACATATGACTGACGTTCATAGATCCCAAAGCTATTTCTTTTAGGCTTTCTGTTCCCGTAGTAAACCTGGAGATGACCTATTCCCAGTTCCTACTGTCACCTGTACCTGGCTGAAAGGCCCTTCGGGGTAGGACGGGAGGAAAGTCACACTTTTTTTGCACTCCAATCAGTGCTGGATCTCGGAGTTTAAAAATATCGCAAGTGAAAAACATGGATGTGAGTCATACAGAAAACACCCTTCATTTCTAAGGGAATATAAATATCAGAGAAACACATTCTTCAGATGTTTCCTCCTCCTGAGAGGTAGCCACATCGCAGATTTCTGTTTGAAGTGTTCAGTCATAAACATCGCTCCCCTGCTGTCAGAGTGACCACGAGATACAGGAGACGCCTGTTAAATGTTCATAGCTAATACTGTGCCAGAGCTACATCAGTCACGAGGGTCTGAGGGAGCTTTGCACGAAGGGAAAAGGCAGAGGAGGCTGTGACTTCACTTCTTGGGTCGAGACGCTCCAGCGATGCCGGTCTGCAGTCAGTGCCTCGCTTCTGGGAAGTTTGGTGCTCGCTTTGGACCCAAATGCTCATCCACATCTGACACATCTGGCGTCATCCTCCAGGAGAGCGTATCTGCGTGCTTTTGGGGGAGCAAGCTCTGTGTTATTCAGCCGTTCCCTTTGCCCCTCAGCAGCTGGGAGACTGGGGTTTTGTATCAGCCGGGCTTAGTGGTGTTTTTGAAGCAAGCGTGTGTTAAAATGTATGTGCGTTTTCCTGTGTTTTTACAAAATTAATATTTTAAGGGCTATTTAATACAAAATTGCTGAAAATTATTTAAATCTGAGACAGGCTGGAGAGATCAGAGAACTCTTATCAACTGTTGAATTAGTGATGTTGAATTAGACATGAGAAAATCCTTTTCAATTTAAGTGGCTTTTCTCAGAACTTTTTACATGTTTAATATCTTCATTCATCCTTCTAATGATTGTTCCACTTTTGGCTCTCCCTTAGCATCTATGCACAACGCGTAGAGTTCAGGCTCTGATCCATTCAGCCAAGCTGTACGTCCCCGAGGAGCATCGGGGAGCCCCAAAACCACTTGTCTCAGGGGTACGTTCCCCCCCACCCCCCCTCCCCGTGGATGCAGCGCAAAGATTGAGCCCTTCATGGATAATGTCATACTTGTATTTGAAAAACCTGGTTGTGCTCTGCCTGAGAGAAGGGAGATCGTGAGTGCTCTTCAGTGTTGACACTTCAGCGTTCCAAGAATCTTAAACTTAAAAATTTGAACTAGAAATAACATTTGCATAACATTTCGCAAGAATGCTTCCGCGAGCCTCTGCAAGGGGGATTACAAACACTGCTTTTTGGGTTTTTTTTCTTCATAACTCTTGGAGGGGGACAGCCTCTCTCCAGTCCCCCTCGAGAACAAGCTGCTGTGAGAGCTCAGCAGAGCGATGCGTGTCCCGGTCGCACCAGATGGATCTCATTTGTGTTGCTGTTCGTAGTCGTGATAGGCAGCAAATGGAGTGGAGCCTGAGGCAGCACTTTGCTGCCTGAAGTTGGTGCCTGATGAATTACGGAGATAAATAAGGCGAGAGCCTGCCTTTGCTCTTCCCTTTAGTGCGCACATAAGTGTTAGGTGGCCCATGTTTGAAGAGACAATGTGAAATGAGCTTTCAAATATTTCCTTGAAGTTGTCTTAATTATTTCATTATAATGGTAGGGAACAAAGTAGAAGAATCAATATGCCTAATTATTACATCTAAATGCAAGAGAAATTAGCCAGTGAACTCTCCCTTCTCTGGGGAGGATTAATCTTCCTATGCTCTATTTCAAATGTCTTCCAGAAAAAAATGAAAGGCTTATCACCTAGGAAACACGCGGTCCTAATCGCCCAGGTCTGGCACTTGGATTTGCAGACGGTGAGGGGACTCTTAGTCGGTCTTCTGAAGCACAAAATTAGATTGTTTTGCTTGTGTTTAACCGTTGGAGTTGGAGTTTTGTAGCTGGGTGATTTGAATGACAAACGCTAGCGGGGCATGTACCACGCGGCATCCAGAGGTGCCTTGGCCGGCGTTGGATGAGCTGGTGGACCTACGCGACACCAGGCGGTGCCACGGGGAGGGGATGGGTTGGGTCCTAATGTGGTGCTGTCAATGGGGCAGCGCGAATTAGCTCAGCTTCTCTGCAACGAAGGGCTGTATTGATGAGTCTGTAATGCTCGCAGAGCTCTCTCATTTACTTCTGCGCTGTACAATACATGCTTTTGTGATAGCTGCAGGAGAACTCCAAGAAGATGTCATTTTGCCTGGTGGCAAACAGCCACGGGATGCTTACGGGTGATCCTGGTGGGACTTGGTTCTTCACCTTTGAATTAGTCACCGAACTGAAATGACAAAAATATTTCCTGCATCCTAGGTTTAGTATGGCCATAAATTCTGGTTCTGACTCCTTGCTGTTAACTTGCACCGAGCCGATGATATCTGGGGATACATTCTGCTAGGTTGATTATAACAATTTTGAGCTGTGACACAGATGTAAGATGATTTCAGATGAAGTGTTAAATGAATAAATGCATCTTTATATAAAATGTGTTTAACCCCCGCCCCCCGTAAGGTCTGACTTTCTTTAGATTTTGTCATTTGTTGTCATGTGTCATCCTGGTGGAAATCCAAGTCTGGAATTACTAAGATGTGCTTCCCCAGAATATTACCACATTTTTGCACAGGCAGATCGTGCCCAGGAAGAGGAGGGTTAGGTTTATTCCTTGCTTGCAAACCCACCTCAGTGGAAAGAAGACTCAGCAGTTAAAATATGAAGTCTAAATAAAAGGAAATAAAAGGGCCGTTTCTTTGCATAACGCTGGGGAAATCAGCCTTACAGTTCACAAACTGAGATGACAGCTCGCTGTAGGGAAAACTTCAGTCCATCATTATTTTGCATTTTTGGGTTGCATCACTCATGGCAGTTTACTAATTAGTTTCTATTTTGCACTCTTTCTTGAAAGGGAAAGATTTCAACTCATTATGTATCACCCTTGTACCTTTCTTCCTTCCCAAATTACTCTTTGCATCGTGGTCAGGTCCCATCTTCCCTGGCTGTCGAGTTGATTAACTGGGTGATGCTGACTGGAGGGCATGGGATGGGCCACTGATGCACCACCTGATTATGTGGTCATGGAAACCCCTGGAGGTAAGACCTCTGTTATCAAAATAAATTGGGATTTTCTGCCAACTAATGGTTGCCGAAGCTTGCGCTAATGCTGGATTCTGCTGGATGATGCGCTATGGAAGCCAATTAGCCTTTGCTGATAAGCTAGGCTTTGATTAAGCTTTTCCAGGCTTTCTCATCGCAAGAAACACGTATTACTCATTGAACATGCAAATGCGTTTGCAGTGTGTAATTACAAATTTTTCTAAAGGAGCGACCTATTTTAAACAGGGCTTTTGTTTCACTCTTCTTCCTTCGTTGCGCTCACCAACGCGGTCACACAGCCTAATTCAGCAAACATAATTGGCTGGTTTTAGGAGTTAAAATATCCTGTTGTTGAACGTTTCATGCTTCAAATGCGGAATATAATGAAGACCACTGCGGTGGGCGCGTAAGCTATCCGCAGCCTCTCTGAAAGCCTGGCCCTTTGCAGCGAGCCTGTGGGACGCAGTGGGCCGGCAGTCCTGTCATCCGCAGCTCCAGCCACGTTAAAAGTGAGTTTGTCCCGATAACGCTGAGAACCAGCTCTCTCTCTGTAGCCATAGCAGGGATAGCTTATCCTGCTGAGTGCGCACCACGTTGCACGTGATGGGAATTCATCTATTGATCCAATTAGCTGCCGACCTGTTTACAGGACGATTGTGGATGAAACAGTGTAATTAAAATTGATTGCGGCTGTGTGTCGTGTCTTTAATCTTTGACACGCGGGATTTGGGTGTTACGGTGTGCCTTCTCTAGCTGATAATGCGTTGTGAAGAGCATCAAGGAGTTAACGGATTTTCACACTCCTTGGGAATACATTTTCTGTGTTACATTCTCATGTATCGTGTTGTTAACTGAGCGACAGTATCATGTTTCTTACGCGGTCATACATATTATCATCGCTTTAGTCACTTCATCGTAGAGATTGCGTGAGCTTCTATAGCTGCATCTATATGCGTATGATGATGCTTTGGAAAAAAAAAGCATAGGAAATGGAAATTTTGTTTCCAGGTCTAATTCATAGTTATAGTCCTCGAGCATAACAAAGGCATTCCTATACCTAAATGCATATACTTCCCATTTGTCGTATTCTCCTTTAGTTTATTGTGTGCCTAATAACATGGAAATCAGTTTTCCTATTCAGAGTTTTATACTGTGGTAGACTGATGTGACTTAAGCCTGGCGTAATTAGCATTTTGTGATCAAAATGTCTCGCAAAATTCCCAAATTGGAGCAGAAGGAAGAAACACAGAGGTGTAATGCCCCATTGGCACTTTCCTCGTTGTCCGTCCCATCTCCTGCGGCATGGCTGCGGAGTCGGCGGTGAGTCAGGGCAGTCAGAGCTGCTCTGCCCGTGGGGCCCACGTGCACCATCTCCTGCTCTTTCTCCCCCAAACTCCTGGTGCGGCACCGACACCTGGGGTCGGGGTGATGCTCTGGCAGCGGTTGTCCCTGCTGGAGGGGACCAAATCTACTGCTGCTGTTACGGAGCCTCTGAGATGCTCTCCAGAGTCCTCCATCAGCATTAGATCCTTGGCACTTCAGCAGATGCTTACTTTTTTTTTTTCATTCTTATTTTTTTGTTTTTATGGGGGGAGGGAACCAAGGGTTTGACCCCTGCAGAAGGGAAGTTTAGATTGCATATTAGGAAGAATTTCTTCACTGAAAGGGTCATCAGGCATTGGAACGCGTTACCCAGGAGAGTGGTGGAGTCCCCATCCCTGGTGGTATTTAAGGGTCGTGTAGATACAGTGCTCAGGGACATGGTTTAGTGGTGGGCTTGGCAGCGTTAGGGTAATGATTGGATTAGATGATCTTACAGGTTTTTTCCAATCTAGGTGATTCTGTGATTCTGAGATTCATTATAAACCCCAATCCTGCAGGAGTAATCTTGCATGTGATACAGGTTTTGTCCCTTTTGCAGAGTATTATTGATGACTTCAGCTTCTCTGGCTTTAGCACGGGGGCTGGTGGGTTCCAGAAATGCTTGCTATGACGGCGTACGTAGATCGTGGGTATCCTTCACTTGGGGGGCTTTGCTCTCCTTGCCCGCGCTCTCCTGCCAAGCCGTCTCCCTCTGCTAACCGCGCGGATGCTCCCAGGGCTTCAGCTGACGATCACAGAGCAGACTCCTCTTCTTGCTCTAAAGTCACATGTCTATCCTCTTCCAAATTAGCGGTTTTCAAGTGTCCCACTGGACGTTTGGCCTAAAATAGTCTGAACATTTCTACTGTTCTGCTGTTATCGCCAGCGTTCATGCATGCACGCGGGCTCCGGTGAGGCCACAGTCTAAACGCCTGCGCTGTTGCAGCCTTTATTTAAATGAAATTCCGTTTATGGTAGGAATTTTGCAAGGGAAGGTCCCAGGACTGGTGCTTGAGCGTGAATATCTGAATTATAAATGAAATTCTGAATTATAAATTGAATTCTGCAGCATTTGAGCTTAAACAGAATTTTTATAAAATCTTAAGAATTGTAATTCTTTCCCATTCTATCAATAGCAACTGCAAACTTGAGCATATGCTGCAAACGCGTGGAGGCAAAGCATTCAGTTAGAGAGAGAACACAAGTGCCTTTTTCATCTGAGGAAAATTAGCAAAAAGGAGACAACTTCCAGCAAACTGTGGCTTCCGATCCACAAGCTGATAAAATCTGCATATTAGTCACAAGTTATTTTTCCAGATTTCTAGTTCATTCTGTTTTCTTAATTAAAGATGCTGAAATTCTCTCTCAGTCCTTTCAGTCTCCGTTTCATAACTAGTACACTTGGTCCGGGGAAAAAAAAAACCAAACTCAAAATCGTCACCACCACCATTATTATGGCTCATATCTGGCAGGTTGTGATTTGGGTTTGTCTCAACCAACAAAGGTGCCAAGCTGGTTTTTATTCAGGAGTAAATCTAAGGAAGAATGCACTCTTTTATTGGTATCGCGTTCTGTAAAAATGAGATTTTTCCCAATGAGAAGGTGTTATTTTATGACTACAAAAAACCCCACAAGATTAAATTATTAAATCCAGACCCTTCATTGCAGGGGTCTTGTGCTCAGCACCCCAGCACATCCAGTACTTGCACGCTGGACTTGTTTAAAATCTGAGGTAGATCCGCACATTTTATGCCGGCGTGGAAGCACGTAGCCATAGTGAGTCTTTGCAGCGGTGGACGTGTGTCTGTCCAGGGCTTGCTCCACACTGAATTAATTGCTGTGAGGATTAATGGTACTTCCCTGATTTCACTTGCCTATCAAGGGGTTTAAGTGCCATAAGCTTTTCCTAATTACAGGAGACGTCCCTGGCTTGGGGCAGGGGTAACATCACTTGCCTCGTCTTCTAACAGCGCAGTCGAAGGCTCAGGGAAGCGTTTCCTTATCGGAACAGACGGTCCCTTTTGGTGTAGCAGTAGTGTCAGCAGAGAATCAGCTTTTCGGCCAGAAATAGCAACCCCTGGCTACAGCACGGGCATTGCTGCTTAGGATAATATCTAAGAGTATTTGGGCTGCAAAAGCTTAGCTTTTTACAACTTTGTAGCGTGACAGCGAGCGAGGACATCTCTTGCTCTTTGCTTCGGTCACAGGAGGCGTTTCCTGCGCTTGTTTGGCCCGCGGTACTTTGTGTAAAAGTTGTTTGGGTGGTGCTGCTGAGCCGGAGCTCCCGCCGCATCGTCGCCTCTGGAAAAGCACCGGCGCTCCCAGCGTGGTCGGTAGAGCAGGCGGAGGAGCCGCCGCAATCGGAGCAACTACCATAAAATCTGTTGGCTCTCGTGGTTTCCTAATACTCCTCTAGTTTGATGATGCCTGTTATTAGCGGAAGTAGTTTTTGTGATTGGCTTTTACTGGGGTTTTGCCCTAAATTTAAATTTTATTGGCTTCCGTAGCATGGAGGGATGCGCAGTGGGAAGGGTGTTATCAGACAACATACAAAGAATTTGGAGGCTGGGAATACTCACCTACAAGCAGAAGACGGCCTTCAGTGAGGGTCAGTTTGATATGAGCAGCACAGAGGCCCCGTTTAGTTTAGTGAGTTTGTGGCAGAAAACTGTTCCACTGTGTTTTGCATTATTTTTCCCGCCAAGGCATCATCCATACTTGTGCTTTTCACTGTCCGTTTTTCTTCCTCGCGCTCCTCTCATGACTCATTTTCACTGCTTTGAGCCTGATCCGTGCCTAGAGACGTACGGGCATTGGTCCATCGCTCATGGGGAGGATTTGTTTTTTGGCTGAAATGACTTCTCAAAAGGGCTGACACAGGGTTCGCATTTTATTCTTCAATCTGTAACAGAGAAACTTAAAGGATTTCCAATCCGCTCTGACTGGTGTAAGAGTTGAAGTGAACCTACACATTTAGATAGAGCAGTGAAGACTTTTTCTATCCCCTATGAAATACTAAAATGCCGTTAAAGCAGAATGTTTGTAGTAATTTTATGTGTGTGTACGCATAAAGATCATAAAGAGAAGCGAACCTTATCAATTTGATGGCACTCGTTGTCCTAGAGCTATTTTTTCACAAGGTCCTTCTACCACATTTCTAGACCTTTTTTGTTTTCTCTTAAAATTCGCTCTGACATGTTTTGTGTTTTGGAGGAATTTTCCCTCTATGAGATGAAACACCATCCTATCATCTACTTTTTTTCTTTATTTTTTTTACTTGTGGCAAACTCTTGGAAGTTAAATGCTGAATTCCTGGTGGGCTAGGAGGAATAGATGATTATGTTAACTTTTATGCTGTTGTTCTGTACTGGAAATGTCCTCTGATTATTTTGTGTTAAGGCAAACTGATTAATTTGCCCATGTAAGATTTTACCTCGTCAGTGACACGTCATTAATAAAGACATTGTTTTCTAACAGCTATAGCGTCGTGTCCTCTTTTTTTATATTATTATTTTCAGTGTGACCTTCATGTTGGTTTGGTCTGTTGTTAGGTTGAGGCAGTAACAATGTTCTGTGGCGTTATAACACTACCTGTAACCAGTGTTGGAGGTATAAATTGTGACCATTGTTGTTGCACGGTGTGTGGAGGTGATGGAATATTTCCTAATTCCAACACACCGCTCTTCTGAGGAGGCCGTTAGAAGTAACACATCTCTCGGCTGAAGGAGGATCTCAGGAAAAAAAGAAACAGGAAGAAATGTTTCCCAAAAAGCAGCCTGCGCTGGAGGGGTTGGCCAAAACAAAAAGGGTAAACTAACACCTCAGTGTCCGCACCTGCGAAATCCAGGTGGAAATCATGCAGGATTGGGTACCGATTCTCTCCGAGCCATATCTGCTGGTGGCATCACTCCAGATTGCCATGACCATCCTCCTGACTTTGCAGCAAATCTGTCATTTGCAATGGATGAAAGTTTTGGGTTTGGTTTTTTATTTTTCATGTTATTGTGGTACGACATTTACAGCCACTGCTCTGGATGTGTGGAAGAGAGAGAGGCTGAGGGACTGTGCGTGTGCCCAGCGTGGAGCTGGGCTGGTGTCTGTCACCTGAGCGGGGTACGTGCTGCTTGCCGGAGCCGTCGCAGCTGCGATACTGCCGCACCCATGCTGTAATATTTACATCTGTGGAAAAGATGGTTGTTTGCTGTAAAAGTTTGACCTCCTACAAAAATAACCCCAAAGTTTGTTTTGGAGGATAAGAGAAGCTAAAACACGGTTCGGAGGGGAGCAGCTCCTCTTGGTCTACGCAAAGCGCATGAGACAGCCCGATCTGACGGGTTTGAATAATGAGCTTTTGGCGTGTGTCCTTGCCCTTCATCTCCTGGAGACTGGGAGGCTCCTGCTTGGGGGCTGGGATAACGAAAAGCCTGGGGGAAACCCTCCCTGCAAGCTAGAGAAATTACTGTGCCCGTTTTAAAAAATGAATTCCTGTATTCATAATTTTAATTTATCTTACCTCGGACATGCTTGCAACTTCACTACCTGAAACGTGCAAGGGAGAGCCATTCCGCGGGGCTCTGTAGGTGAGAAAACAACACATTTCTGTGGACACACTGACTTTGACTTCCTAAAGGCAGAGACTGTGATTGCCGTCTGTGTCCCCCAGGTTTATAGCAGATACACCCTCTAAAGATTTAACTATCAGAAGCGTTTTCCCCTTGTTTCACTATTACTTTTTTTTTTTTTTTTAAGTGAAAGCCTGTAAAACATGGGCAAAATGTAGAGCCGAGAGGAAGAGAAGCCAGGAATGCTAAAGAGAGCGAGCGAGCTTGCTTGGAAGTGTTGGCCAAGCAGCTGTTCGTGCCTCCTATTTAGCATGAATGGAAGACATAGCCCTGATTAAAAATGGTAGGTAGCAGCTGCAGAGCCTGGGCTAAGGATTACCAGATGGTTAACTGTGATTGACTTGTCTCCATGGAGCTCAGTGGGGAGGGAGGAATGGAATATCTGAAATGTGATGAACATGCTAGGTACACAATTTTTTTTATAATGAATGTGCCAGATTTGTTTACATGCTTCTTGAATAAAATATGGCTGCTAGTTTGACTTAAGACAGACATCTTTAGTACATGCTATGTTGCAAAACCTTGCTCTTTTGATTGTAGGTGTGATGATTCCCCCTCATCTCCCTCCCCCGACCCCCCCGGTGCTGTGATACAGCATAAAATAATTGGTTGACAGAATGTTGATTCTGCAGCACGGGGAGGATTTGCACAGATGGGAGTCAAAATATGTCTCCTTGCCTTATGCTAATGCCACCACAAAGGTTAGGGAGAAGTTCAGAACGGAATGTGGAATCCTTGTGCCGCTTTTAGCTGTCGCAAAGTGTTCAAAGTCGGTACCTGAAGGAGGAAGATCTGGATCTGGTTGTCTGTGCCCTCTGTTTTACAGCAAAAGGGTATCAGCGCTTGCTACATATTCATAGCACAATGGTGTTTGCGTGGCTGCTTTTCCTTGACGTGCGCCCGTCGTGGCCAAAGCGGGATTATTTTTCTAGCCCAGAAAGGGCTAGAAACCTCAGATATCTCTAAAAATACCGTGGCAAGAGGATGACGCATCAACATGATTCCAAACAGCGTCTTTGAACGGGCTTGGCCGAATTTCTCGCAAGTGCTAAACAATTGGCACTTGTTTAAGCAATATGTCGTGCAGAGGCTGTAGCCACGCGCGAGGTGCTGTGTTCATCGTGCAACCCCCTCGTTGGGGCGGTGGGAGAAAGCAGGCATCGGGCAGGTCGATGGCCTGAACGCCTCACCCACCGCTTCTCCTGGATGATCCCTAGGAAGTGACTGCTCCGTGACTCAGTTTCCCTTCCCCCTCCCTCTGATCTCGACCCCGTTGCTGCGGGCAGCAGCTCTCGCGGTGCATTTTTGGAGGAGTCCTGCAGCCGTGGCATCCTGAAGGCCACGGGGTTCGTGGGCCAACAGTGCTGCACGCTTCCAGCCTTCAGCTCCACGTGACTGCCCTGACTTTCGCGGGACGTGGAAATTGTTGGTAACTAAGAATAGAAACCAGTTGTTTGGAAAGTAATACCTTGGTGTGTCATTAGGGGAAAAAAAAATAGTAATAACAGTGAATAATTTAGGAATGCCAAGATAAATACTGTGTTTGAGGGAACGTGTCGCCTCCAGCTGAGAGGAGTGGGAGACATTGATCGTGTGTTTCTTTATCCTCTATGTTGAACATTTTTACTTTGTGTTTGCATTAATTTTTTAAAGCGAATTACAAATATGTCGAAAAGATGGAGTTGTCAGTGATGCCAACTCATTCCCTCAGATTTGAGTATGAATGAAATTGTGATGCAGATTTGCCTTCACAAATGCTTTGTTACCTAAAAAACATTACTTTCGAGCCTGTGACACTTAGTACTTTGTTATTAGTCTCACCTGAATGTCATCCCTGTATATAAACACAAATAAAATGCTAGTTCAAGCTTCTGGTATTGATTTATTTTGACTTTGTTGGATTTTTGTGTGTGTGTGTTTTGGCAATATCGGAGCCTCCCTCCTCCTCCTCCTCTCGAAATATAAAACCAAACTAAGACCCCGTCTGATTCACTGAAAGTGGCAGAGTCTTAAAAGCGATGATTTAAAGGCTCTTTATCCTCAAACAATACGCGTAAGTGCGGGAGGGAGGAGGTTGGGCTGGGTATGGCAGCCACAACCTCTACCTCGATGTGGGATAAATTGTTTGGCTGTGGGTTTTGTGGTCGCTGGGGTGCGGTGGACGCCCACGGCCGTCCCGCTGGAGTGGTTAGCGGGGTGCTTGTCGGGGGTCCCCGTACCCCCCTTCCTCCTGCACGCTGCTGGAGGTCTGGTTTCTGGGAAAAACTCATCCTCATGTGTTCTGCTTCTCAAAACACTAGAAACTGAATTGATCTTAGTGGTGTCATAGGCCAGGTAGTAGGCGGAGGTGATAAATCTGTTGGCAGTCGCACGGAAAAGGCTGAAATATTCTGCATTTGTGGAGGGTGGGCAGCCTTGGTGGAAGGTAAACGTTTACAGCTGGGCCACACCTTGCAAAAAAAGCAAAAGAGGTGGCCAAGGAGAGCTTTCCTGCCTGGTGTTTGATTTTAAATTGTGTTCTGATAGCAGGGAAAGGCGTGGAAAAAGTGCTGGTGTGATGAGGAGAGGCTGAAAGAGTTGGGGCTGTTCAGCCTGGAGAAGAGAAGGCTCCGGGGAGACCTTATTGCGGCCTTCCAGTCCCTAAAGGGGCTCCAGGAGAGCTGGGGAAGGACTTTTTACTGGGGCATGGAGTGATAGGACGAGGGGGAATGGCTTCAAACTGGAAGAGGGCAGGTTTAGATTGAACATGAGGAAGAAGTTTTTCACTGTGAGGGTGGTGAGGCACTGGCACAGGTTGCCCAGAGAGGTTGTTGAGGCCCCATCCCTGGAGGTGTTCAAGGCCAGGCTGGAGGTGGCCTTGGGCAGCCTGGTCTGGTGGGAGGTGTCCCTGCCTATGGCCGGGGGGTTGGAACTCGATGATCTTCAAGGGCCTTTCCAACCTAAACCATTCTATGAGGAACGGAGCCTGCTGTACAAGGAGACAAAAGAGGAGTGGGCTTGGGTTTTGTGGTGTAATGGGCACACTTCAAAATGACGTTGCTCTTTAAACACACAAAGGGGAGAACAGCTGTCTGAGCTAATGAACCAACCTGGCATTGGCCGTAGGCACACTGTAGGTTAGAGGAACATGGCAGCCCTTGGGAGGATGGAGCTCCTCTGCTGGCGTGGTGGGAGGAAAGAAAGCAAAGGTAGTTTTGCGAGAAAACTTGAGGAAAATGATGAGTGATGGCGTGGTGCTTCCTCGGCAGCAGGAGACATGGTGACCCTTGTGGCTGCTTCCAGCCCTGTGATGGCCAGGAGAGCGCAGTGGCTGCCATGCCCCCGGGACAGGACAGGGCAGAGGGTGGCCCTGCTCGCCCCAGCCGGGCATTGCCTTCTGCGGCCACCGCTGTGTTCTTCTGGGGTTGTTGCAGAGAGCAGGGCGTGGGAGGAGGAATCTGCCCTCACCCTACGCGGGAGGGTAATTTCTTCCTCAATGACACTTGGCAAAGCCATCTGTGAAACAGCCTTCATGTCTCACCGAAAGAAGGCAAGACTGCCAAAATTTTGTCTGAGTCAGGAAGAAATGTTGAAATCTTGAAAGTCTGTTTGCCCTGAAAAAGATACCAACACCCCAAAACTCCGATTCGGTCAACTGAAGTATTTTGATTTTTATCCCTTATACTTTCTTTTTTTATGTGTGCTAAAATTTTGTAACACAATATTTTTCAACCAAAACTGTTCATTTTGAAAACTTCAGAACAAGAATTTTGACATCAAAAATTTCTGTACAGATCACGTCACCCGTCCTGTCTGCCATTATTTGTGGCCAATTACAAAGTTTTAAAGGGGAAAACACACACGCACAATAATAGTTCTTTGGGAAATTCCTTTCCAGCTGCATTGCTTAATATATTATTTCAATTTTAATTGAAAAGAAAATGGCTATTATAGACCTGGAGCGTATTTTGGGAATCGGTGGCTCCTCTTGAGGGTCAGTCAGCCATTCTCTTGTTGATGGGAAAGGAAGATGGGTCTCCTGTTGTCCTGACAGCGCTTGGGGGAGCTCTCAGGGCATCATCTCCCACTGCTGCCCCCCCGTTAGCAGAACCCAGGAGGTTTCAGAAGGACGTGGCTGATGGCACCGCTGTCACAGTCCCAGTGGGACTTCTCTGCTGAAGAGCAAAGAAATGTTGAGGCATTTGGAAACGGCAAGACAAGAACCGAGGAACCAGCAGCTCTGCAGCCTTGGCTCTGTGCAGGTGGCTGACTGCAAATGGAAAGGTAAGGGGGAGCGAAGGTCGGGCTTGGGAAGAAATATGATTCACGAGGTGATCTTGGGAGAAACGCCAGGGTTTGGGGAGTACTGGTTCGCACAGTGCCTCCTCAAGGGTCCATCTCTTCCCCTCCAAAAGCAGCAGGCACCCCCGTATCAGCTATGGGGGCAGAGTGGTTGGGGGCGAGTGCACCATGCCGAAGGTGCAGTCCCAAATTGAGAGGGGCCTCCTGTCCCTCAGGGGGTGCCACCCATGCGCACCACTGTGGCCGGTACTCGTGTTGTCGCTGATGTTAATGAGAAAACATGCCTGGCCATCAGAAAGGGGTGAACGTGAGGGGAGGCAGAGCTGCCCCGTGAGCTCTCTGCCAGCTCAGGCTTTCCTGTTTGCTTTCCAAATGGTCAGCAAACGCACGTTAATGACGCGTTGCTGAAGCTATCCTTGAAGGTAAGTGTCTATGGCCACGGGTTTTGGGCGTCGTTTGCCGCTGCGTGTTGTAAATACACACAATATATGTGAAGAGAAGTGTTAATCCCATGTTGTTTCAGCAGTGTTGTGCGCTGCTGGTGCAAGGATGCTCACCGATGTCTTTGCTGTAAAATATTTTCATCTTAGCGAGCTACACATCGATAAGCGCTCGAGAGCAAACAAAAAATATCTGACTGCTGTTTGTGACTCCATCGTAAACAAAACAGATGCAAGTGGTTTTTCTTTTTAGTGTTGTGTGCTGAGCTTCAGGCTTTGGAAAAAAACAGTGCCGTCCAAACCTATTTACATTCTGTATTTCGCCATTTTACTCTCAGCACAAACCCCATCGTCTCCATGTCGTTCCATCATGGATAGCTCATCGCTTGACGTTTTCCCGGCAATATTTCTAAAGCAGAATTTTTGTCCCCAGTAGCATAAACACTGTAGACCGGGATTTATGCTTTGTAACTCAAGGCCTGGTACTCTGCGCTGAGAATAACATCTTGCCGTGAATAACAGCTCGGTGTCCACATGGCAGGTGACTGCGGCGTCCTGCCTCCTGCACCGCAGGGTTTGTCTCAGAAAGGGTATGATGAATTAGCTCTTCGGCGCTTCACTTCAGCGGGGGTAGTCTGCTTTATGGGTGCTTGGGTGACTCACCAGTGCTCACACAGTGTAAATCAAATCTCCCTCGCTGGCTGAATGCTACCTTGAATGTAGACAATAGCTTCAGAAATTGTCTTGTTAGAGATGTGTGTTGTTTATCAGCTTAAATTAACTGTAAAATTGAATTGTTTGTAGTGGTATAGAAAAATGTGGACAATTGATCCGGTTTAAGGCAAGTACACATTGATTTTGTGTAAACTTATTCCATGTTTTGCGAGTATAAAGCAATATAGAATTGGCTTAAAAGAGATTGCATCTATGATGTGTGATTTTTGCCTTTGCCAGATTAACTGAAGTAGTAAAATCTTGCCATGGCCCTGCTGCGGTATAGAATACATATATATGGTTAGAGAAAATATGTATATGTAGGGAGAATACACACACACACACACGTGCGTGTGCGCATATATATGGAAATTAAGTAGAGAGTGCATGTGTGGGTGGCTGTAGGAATCTGGTTTTGAAGCATCACCTCTATGTTTGAAACCTGTACCAAACCTCAGCGGGGCAAGATGTCGCTCTGCTGCAGTTTGTGTTTGTGATGTGCCCAGAGTAGGGTGGGTTAGCTCTGGTCAGTGCTGTACAGGCCATGAGCAATATGGGCTGCCCCTCGGCCCGCCTCCCTGCCCCACTACTCACCCTTTCTTTCAGTTGGATGCTTCCATGGAACCGTCCTTAAGAGTGATCTGTGGATGGAAAATAAAGGCTCTTTCTGAGCTGACTCGCAAAGACCGCTATAGTGCAAGCCCTGCATTTGGGATCATTCGTGACGAACACGTGCAAGACATCCCAGCATTGCTCTCGTGGTGTGTGTGATCCCTAAAGCCCCGTATTCGACGCTTGCATGGCACGGGGACGCCGGCAGCACGTTTTCGGTGCGTCTGTGCCTCGCGTGCCTGCATTTTTGTCTGCAGAAGCAGCGTTCCCTCTGTTACCCGTGTCTGCGACCTGAGGTGGTGCTGGGCTCTAATACTGGTCCTGGGGGCGTGTGGAGCTGCACAGGGCTCGGTGCCATTTGCGCACGCGGAGAGGTGGCTCAGGACCCTGCTGCCCAGAGACATCGTCTCCTCTTGTGGTACCTTCTGTGTTCGTACGGCACAAAAATCTCATCACAGGGGATTAGAGGGTTTAGTTCTGCATTGTGCCGTTGAACCAGTTAAGCTGCACTTGGTTTATCCACGTGCCCAGATATCTTGATGAATTCATCCTGCCCTACAGCATGTGCACGTTCTGCTGAGAATTAGATTTATGTTTTTAAATTTCTGGGAAAAAAAAATCTAAATAAACTAACAGAGTTGAGCAATTGATCTGGATTAATGGGGACCAACTCTATTAGCCTAATACAACACTAATCTGATTCCAAACTGTTAACATATTAAAGCTGCTTAATTATATGTTTGTTTGACACAACGTAGTAATCCTGTATGATTTGGGGTATATTGTCACAGCTCTTGACTTGCAGTGCCTCGCCATTGATAAAAACACAATTAAAACCTTTCAGTATGGGTGAGGCATTCACTTCACCCTGTGCTGTATTGAAACGTGGCTTCTTGTGAGCGCTGCCAAACATCCTCCCCGATTTTATAGGCAGGAGAAGCAGTCACCACCTCTGTTTCATGCACGAAAAGCAAGGGGCAGGAAAGGCTGGTGTTTGCTTACACAGGGAACGGGTGTCTGAGCTGGGAATTTAATCCAGAGTTCCTGCGTCCCCATCACTGATTTAATGATGCGACAACCTTCTTCCCCTGCTGAGGCTGCGAACAAAGCCGGGTTTCATCACAGAGCAAGAAAAACAGAAGTTCAATAGAGGAGGGGGTCTGGAATTCCTTTGAGATTAACCAGTAGGTTAAGGGATAAGGGGATATAGCACTTTGATGTATTTGGGCAGTTGTCTGGTGTCACGCAGTATTTTCTACCCGGGCTGGATACAGCAGTGCTCCAAAAAGTGAAAAGCCTGCTCACTGTGAAGAGCGGGATAACGAGATGCAAAATCAAAGCAGAACACGAGCCCTCTGTGCTCGTTTGAGCTGAGCGCCGCCAGAGGAGAAGGTGCCCGCACTGAGAATACTGCTCAGCCCTTTCTGAGTGCGGTTTGCGCAAAGGGCCTGATCCTGGGCTTGCGAGGAAGGTGCTGCCCTGATCCACTGCGGGAGCAGGGCCAAACCCGGGACAGTTCTGCCCCCTCACTGCCCATCTCCGTGGTGCCCGATGTTTTTCGCAGCAGAACATGCGGTGCGAAACGTGCGGTGGGCTCGAAGGCACGATGTGCCTTTCCCTGTGCAGAACACGGCATCTTTCTGGCTCTGCAGAGGACCAGAGAGGTGCGAGATTTGTGACTCCTGGTGACAAATGAACTGAAAACGCCGAGGTCGCTCCTTATCAGAGATCTTACCAGAACAATTCAGCTAAAATGCCTGTCCTAAACCCGCAGTCAGCACCTCTGCTTTTCAGACTGGGAAAATCTCTGCTGTCCCAGATTACAAGGGCTTTATTGACACCTCGTACAATACCCTTGAGATTCTGCATTGCTATCAGGCAAGGCGAGGCTGCGAATTTTACACAGCATCTTTGAAATCAGTACAGATCAGAGGCATTTTTACTTACAGTTTGCATTGAATTGAAAACTTTCAGATTTTTAAATACAGTCAAAAACCTTGAGGGGTTTCTGGCAGCTGTGGTCTGGAGATCTTAGCTTAAGCTTGATGTAGAGGATGTAGGGCTTTGGTGGCCATCAAAAGGGAAAATATGCCTGGCATGGATGACATATAAAGTGGTGCCTTGAAAATAAGGTAAAACATTTCTGGTCTTGTGTCTGTCCCTCGAATTAAGCATCTGCATGGCCTAATGAAGCATCTGCAACAAATTGAGATTCCAGGATTGTTTTCTATGGAGATATGGACAACATCTTCGTGAAACCTAATGGCTAGTGTCTACAGTGCGTTCAGTGGCTGTTATAGTGTCAATCTCAAAAAATATGGTGAAATGAGGACCTGCCAGATGGATGCTATAAGCTCTGGGGGTTTGACAAGGCTCTGGCATTGGGATGGATAGTGGAGAGTGGGATGGAGAGTGGGAGAGAGAGGAAGAACAGAAAGTCCTAATTTTCCTATGATTCTGAAGGTTTCAAGGCTACTGTTCAGTTTTGTCACTCTGCAAGGCTTTGCTTGCTTCAACCAAAAGGACCCGGGGCTTATCGACCAGTAAGGAAGGTCTGTTCCCAGTTAAAGGCATTTGTATCCATGGCAGCTCAAATCAGAATAAAAAGAGAGTTTTGAGTCCCTCCGGGAGTATCTTTCTCACGATGAGGCAGTGTCAAGATGCTGCAAGAATATTTCCTTGTTGATCATCTTCAAAGCGTGGCAATGTCTGTAGGCACCGAGTATGGTGGCAGCGTTCCCAGAGTCGGTGCTGGGTGCTGCTTTTGAGTGGCCCTGCCTCCACCATCTCACCATGTGACATTGCACCAGGCGCCTGCGATACGTTATCTCCTGTGATAACCTTTTATTTTTTTTCCCCCAGGTAGTTTTGTAGCTGATGCAGAAGTATTAGTAACTCGTATTTTCTCTCTAGTTCCTACGTTGTGCTGGTTGTAGAAATGTCATGCGTGTGCACGGAGAGAGGAGACTGTTTGGAAAGATGATTTCCCCCATCTGAGCTGTTTTTCTTTCCTTCGCTTCCACTTTGTGTTATTTCGGATTGACATCGGAAATCTGTGTCTTGGTACCGTTTGCTCCAAACACCAGGATAGGTAACGGTGCTTTTTGCAGTTATCCCTTACCTTTTCCCAAGGTACTCTGCTTCTCATGTGTTATACCTTGCTTTACACATCTGGGGGCTAACTCCTCCTCAGCTGGAGTTGGGGGATTGATCCAAACCGGTTCCCCTCTGGCAGTCTGGACCATAACTGCTCGGCGGGTTGATTTTTGCCAGTAAAGCAAAGGCTGAAATACTGGGTTTCCTCAAAACCGATGTCAGGCGTCAGTCTGCCTTCTTCAGAGGCAGCACACGACAGCCCCAAAGGATATCCCGCATCCTTTATGGGGATGAGAGTTAAACTCAATGGCCGGGTTAGGTTTTCCTTTTCTAAAAGCTGGCAGGCTGTAGGAATGGCTGCAAACATAAATAGTTTTCCAGAGGCGACTGTATTGAAAGCTTTTGTACAAGAATGGAGACAAACAGCACCTGATTTTGGAGGGGAAAGTGGCTGTATTTTCTGGTTATTGGTGGTATGTGTGGAAATCATCCCCTTGAGTAATAAATAGCCTGATAAAGGAGCATTTTCGGCTCTGATCCGCGTTAATCAAGAAGTTGGTGACACCTGGTGGCAGGCGCCGGCCGGCTGCGAAACTCGCCGAAAAACATGCGCTTTTCTGCCTGACCCAGATTCAACAATTGCCCTTTAAATGTGCTTCTGCAGAATTTGCCGCTGTTTTCTGACAAGGGCAAAATGCTCCACATTAGAGTTATTGTTTTCCGGGGTTTTGCGGCGGTAAAACCTGGTAGGTAATTGTGTGCAGCGATGGGAGCATCCTGACCTGGTGTGATTCCTGCCTGCGCAGGCAGGATGGTCCATAGCCCTGAGACCCTCCAGGCCTTTTTCTAGAATTCAGCTGATCCCCTCCTTTCACATCACCTGGAGCGTGTTTTCTGTAAAGGATGAGAAATTTGGGGAAGAATAGACTGTAGCAGAGGTTAAGCTCAACTGACTTCTTCTCTAGTTTATTTTGGAGTAACTAAATGCCGTTTCTACTTATCCGGATGCGTAGGTTTTGTATTGCTTGTGAGGATCTGGCTCACCTTATAGAGACATAGGGCATCAGTTTAAAAGAAGATAATAGTGCTTGTGGTTATCCATACCCCCTATACTTGCCAGTGTCTAACTTGGCAGAATGCTTCTGCCCAGTTAAGGGGAGGTTTGGGGGTCACTGACCCTTTTTGGTGGGAGCACCCTCCCTGCGCGTAGCCGGAGCCTGCCGGGTGGTGCACATGTGGAGTAGAGGTTTCGGATGAGCAACAGCGGCCGTTCAGAGTGGTGTTTGCCGCTGCGGAGCCAAAGGGAGCGCCTCGGCAAAGTTGCAGATGGGATCCTTGCTGTGTCCCAGGGCAAAATGGTTCCAGTCCCCAAACCCTGTAAAATGAAAACCAATTAAAATATTTATGAAAACTTCTTGAAAGTGACTCTTTATCCTTTACAATCACATCTTCTGGTCAATAGAAGTGTAGCATCATTATATCAGAGGAGTGACCTGAAAGGATCATTCAGAAGGTATTGCTGCTGATTGTCCTTCTCTCGCAATGGCCTTATTGCAAGAGATAACTACCAAACATATTTCTTGGGTGGCCTAAAACCCCAGTGTTTTAAGATCAGAGAGACAGAGACTTTTCCAAAATGCAGTCAGTTCAGTTGTACCAGGGTGTCTTTTCAGACGTTATTTAATGTTTTGGAAGTCTTTCATGCTCTCAGTTTAATTAGTTTCCTCCGGTTGAGTTTGGATTTTGCATGTTGACTAAGTGATTCTTGCCCAAACCGCCTGAGGCGTCAAGTTGATCTCGACAGAAACGCTGAAGTAAACATTATTATTTGGGAGCTGCGACCGTTCAGAGCCACATCACTGGTGCCGAACCGTTACTGGCCGTGACAGCTCATTATCTCCCTGTTTTCCCAGGCATGGTAACATCAAAATCATTCTATCTGTGTTCTTAGTAGATCTTTTTGTTTATCCTGGTGGGCTGAAAATAGATTTGTGTCTGGTTTCGCGTGTATTGCTGTTTTCTGTGCAGTAGTGTAACCGTGTTTATTAGGTTTACAACATCTTACTTGTGTAGTTTCATTGGTGCAGAGGCCGGTGGGGAGGCACGTACTGGCGTAAGCTTGTTTTATGAAGTCCAGGGTATCAGTCGTGTGTATATATATATATAAAAAATATACAAAATATACAAAAGTATATACTGCTTTTTTACATATATACACATTCATAACAGTGTGTGACCAGCTCAGCCTGTGCGTGGATGAAGATGACAGCTGTTTCCAGTCGAGGTCAAGTCTGTGTATACCTCCCAGAAACAGTCAATAAAGAGCTTTCCTGGTCTAAAACACTTAAGATGTGTCTTTTTGAGCTCATCTGGCTTCTGCAATGGACAAAGACAGTAACATTGTCCACTCTAGGTGACTTTTTTTAATAATACAGCAGGCAAGTCCATCGGGTGTTTGTTGGAATTGCTGTAAACTTTTGGAACCATTCTGAATCTGTATTCGATTTTTTTTTTTAATGCTCCCTCTTAATAAAGGTGAAAATATTAAGCATTGAAACTCACTTCTACACTGTGTTATTCAGATGGAATATGAAGATATGCAAGCCCATATTTAATTAGCAGTCTGTCCCTCTTTTGGTTTGGAAGATGGACTTCCGTGCACGTGTGTCAGGAGAGGGGAGGGAACACCGACGTTCCCTTCTCGGGCTGTGGGTTTGTGTTTCGTTGTGCTGTACCGCAGCGGAGCCCTCTTGGCTTATTTTGGATGGGAGTTCCCTGGTTTTGCCCAGGTGGCTGGATTTACATTGAATCCCGCAGAATGTTGCTAAAAGCAAACCAAGAAGAGTTATTTCTCTGTTCTTATGTATTAGGGGGACCAGTGACAGGACCATAATTGCAGAGACTTTTCCAGGTCACCAATGCTGTGAGTGGGGTTATGCCACGTGGATGGAGGACTCCAAATAGAGAATGTATTTTTGATAAAACATCTCTCAGCTTGAACAGCTAGTGCAGCATCACCAGGTCGATGAAAGGCACTAATTTTAGTTACATTTTTTAAAATTTTAAGATGTAGCCTTTTTGTTCATGACCTGGGACAACCTTGTGATACTGACCTTTTGACCACGCCAGTAGCCGTTTTTACACGTACACAGTCTGTAATCTGCATTACATATATAAGTAGATCATGGCATATTTGAAAAAAAAAAACCAAACCACACAACACAAAACAAAAAATCAAACTCAAACAAACCCAAAACTCGATATCTGGCCTTATCTGTGCAACAACCTGCTTTGCACTCCCGTCAGAAATAGGGACAGAGCCTTGAATGCTGCAGGTCTGCCTGCAGTTGTGGTTTAGAAACCGCTTTAGAAAGCCACCAGTTGTGGCTGATGCTGGGAAATGCCGCTGCAGGGGAAGGATGTCCTCCTCTCAGGGCATCCAAACATCTCTGCCCGGAGCAGATCCCAGGGGCAACGGGTCGATCTCTGCTGGCAGCCTGGTCTTTGAAGGCTTGACTAGGGGGATTATGCTCTTGGACTGAGGAGCTGCACTAAGAAGATCTGCCTGGGTCTTGAGCCCTTACAGTGATGTCTCTCGCAGCAGTGACGAGATTTTATTTAGTGAGATAGGGGACATTATTCTCAAAGCTCAGAGGTGACAAACGCACAGCTTAATGCGCTACAGATGTGTGTGATGCCGAATCAGGGCCTTGGAAAGCCTCCAAAGAGGGATGCTTTGCTGCTGACGGTCGGGCGTTGCACAAGCTCAGGTCGGGCACCAGCCCTGTCATCCCTCTGTGCTTCCGTGTGGTGTAGATGGCAAGCAGGCTGCCAGGGCTGCTGTGCAGAGGGTGGCCGTTAAGAAACTTACTTACTTCTCCTTAATTGTGTTTTCTTCTCCTTCATTTGCAATGAGTTTCACCAGTGAAGGAACCGATGAATAATTTTACGAAGTTACTGACAGTCATTCCAGACCAGAATATTTTTTCCCTAAATTTTTCTAATTTTCTCAGAAATGCTCGCGTTTTTCTTCAGCGGGGTGGATTCATTGCATTATGTATGTATCCGTTGTCATAAAAATGCTGACAAAAGAGTTCGCCAAAATAGCATTTGTTTGCATAAATTTAGCATATAAGAACCTACTTGTGATGAAGTTGGATGCAAGGAAAAGCCATTCGGTATGAAGAGCAATGGTCCCCGTTTGCTGTGCTATCAGTTATAACTTTGGTGTCAGAGACAGCCAAAGGTATTCCTGTGCATGGATTAGGGCATATTTATGTGTACTGTATGGTAAGAGCAGTATTTTAATGGTATTTAAGTGTGGAAGGAGCCTGTGTTGCTGCAGTGAGATGCTGTGAGCTCCTATTGCCCATGCTGCGGTCAAGCCCCTGTGCTTGGCAGCAGCTGTAGGATTGTAAGGATTTAAGAAACCCACAATTTCCCGTGTTCTTCTCCTGTAACATCAAAAATATGGTAAATGCCTCAACCCCCAATTCCATGCCTGTCCACCTGCTGTCACGGTTTCTGTCCCCATCCCGATGCACGTGCTGTGTGCAGTGTAAGAAAATGGAAAACCACAACAAAACCAACAAAAAACCCCAAACCAAAACAAAAACCAGAAAAGGAACATGGGGCGGTTTGAAGGCTCAGCCTTATATTGAATGTACACAGCTCTCAGCCGCGTTTAAATCCTCTTGCTCCTATCACAACTGAACCTGTGCCATGGGGGATAATTCCATAGTGTTTATCTGGGGAACTCCAAGCACCCTGAGATGAAAGGTAAGTACAAGGGTGCTCTTTGCATGGGGCTTGGTGCAGAAGCTGAGAGGCGAGGGAGGAGGCAGCCTGACCTTCTCCAGCAGCGAGGACGGATGGCAAACAAGCGACTGGGTGCAAAAGGCTGCATCGCATCCAGCGGCTCCTCGACAGATGTGTGCATGTTATATTCGGAGTGGTCACACTGGAAGCCTGGTCCAGGAGGGACTTTGAGGATGGCGAATACAAAAAGAACGAGCATGTCTTTCCCCAGCCCGGTTCCAACTGTTTTCTCAGAAAAACACTAACAGACTGAGCTCGGCTGCTGGAGCTGGCGGCTGCTGCTGCTTGTGAAGCAGAGACAGAGAAAATCAAACTCTTCCAAATGGGCTCTACCCCAGCACCATTCACCGCTTTGAGGGTACTGATGTCCTGGCCCTTCTCCTGGGCAGAGCAGGGAGGCAGTGCCTTGTCCTGGGAGCTGCTCATCTCTGAAATACCCCGGAGGAACCAGGTATACGGCCGGCGTAGGTGGAGGCTGGAGGGCAACTCTGCAGTGGCATTGACACAAGAAATGTTTGCTGAGAGCTCTTTAATGAACTTCAGTGTCTGTCCTTCATGGGGTCTGTGGTGACTTGCAGCTTTCCCTGGCAGCAGTGGCACTGTAACTCACTTAGGAGTCTTCCTTTGCTTTTAATAGACTTTATTTCGGTGCTTCTTGGTGCTCTGAGCTATTAAATTACCCAGTTGTCCGCGGCGCCAGAGGGACGACGAAAGACGGGCCGCCTCGTCCGGAGGTGAACACCAGCGTTTCTGGGTACCGCAAATCATCCCGCGCCGAGCTCTGTCTGTGCCAGAAGCCCCTCACTCCACGTGCATCCGGAGAGTCGGAAAAGTTAGAGATAAGTTGAAGAAGCTACTTAAAGAAGTCTGAAGTCCATCACAAGGAAGGCATCGCTCTGGCTGTTCCTCGCTCGCCGCTATTATTCCCGGGAGGTAGAAGGGGGGGTGCAGGCAGGGCCGGCCCCAGCCCCGGGCCGGCAGCACGGGGAGCGCATCTCCCGGCGGTGGCGGCGGCGGTGCAGGATGCCCTTGGTCCGGCGGGTGGCACAGCCGCCCCTCCGATGGCGCCGCCTGCATCCCAGTCGCCGCAGGTTTGCCCTGCAAAACTCTTCTGCCCTCGTTTCCTCGTCTCCACGGGCTTTTTACGGTAAGTGCCTCTCTGCTTTGCCAGCTTTTCGTGGCTCGGCTGTTGGTGCGGCAGCTGGGGAGATGCTCCCTGCAGTCAGGCCGGCGCTGCAGAAGTCCTGTGGGTAATCCCACGCTCGCACCTTGGGACACTTGCCCCTGGGTATTACACATCGATTCAGGTTAAGGGAATGATAATTACACTTTGACATCATACTGCGTAGTTTCATTTTGGTAGACTCCATCGTTACTGCAAGCATTTCAGTGTGTTTTGTTCAGCGAGTGCGCAAATGGTGCTCCCTTACAATAGAATTTAAAGCAAAGCATCTGTTTTCTGTTACGTGTTTGTGTAAGCAACTGTGACAAGCTCCCTGGCTTTACAGGCACACTCTCTGCTTGCCTGTGGTGTGTCAAACAGCATTCCTGCTCGGCTTTGGTCATCCCTGTTCCTCTCCCAAGTGCTGCCCTCCCTCCCTTGGGCGGGAATCTCGCAGGGAGACTCATGCTGTTGCTGTCTGGCGCCTGCGGGGTGGTGTGGGCCGGGCAGTTGGGAAGCTGAGCAGCCACCCCGCGGGTGAGGTATGGCTCTGCGACACACTTCGGCCTTCGGATTCATACCCCACCCAGACTGATACCTGAAATAATGTGTTTGATACCAAATTCTCATTTGTGAAAGTATAACAAAACTGCAAAGCGATAAATGGGCAGAAGCCGTACGGTGATTGTAAAGGATTTTTTGTTCAGCATCTCAACTAACCTTCAGTTCTTCCCTTTAGGTTGAGCTGGAACCTCCCTCCATTAGTTTAAGGTGAGGTTTCTCGCTTACATTCTCTAGACGTTGCAGCTGTAGCTGCTTCTTCCGCATGGAGAAGGGAATGATCTGGGCAGGAAACAAAAGCTCTGAGTCCTGCACCATCCCCATCAAGAACACAGCACTTCTTCCTATTTCACAGTCTTTCCTGTGGGTGGATGTGGAACCGACTCAGCACATGGGGGGAGTGGTTTTCCTCCCTCTCTCCTGGGGTTTGGAGGGGTTATTTTCCTTAATTAACATGTTGCTTGAGCTTAATAACGGGCCCAGTTCTGGTTTCTGCCTGCTGTATCCTTCCACAGCCTTCTGAGCACACACTGTAGATCATATAACGATAGTGAATCGTTTTCCTAACGGGTTTGTAACTACTCTTCCTCTGTGAGCGTTACCTTAGGGCAGGTACGTGACAGAGGCAGTGAATTTGGGAATAGGATGCTTGATATGAGCAGTTCTTTCCACAGCAGTGTGACCGCATTTGGCTTTACAGGATTTCTTCACATTTAGAGGAAAACAAATAATCGAGTAATTGCTCAATTTTTTTCCATCCAATTAGTAATAATTTTTTCCATGTGATTCAGCTGTTTCTCACCCTTTTCAGTCTCGAGTTCATTTCGTCTTTCCTCCTGCCCCAAGACAGGATCTGCCTAAACTATTCCTGACAGGGCTTTATCTAACCTATTCCTAATATGTCCTGTGATTGAGACCCGTTACCTCCCTAAAAGGACAATAGTGCTTCAGTACTCCTAATTATTTATTTCCATTTATTTCGTGGGAGTTACATGCTATGAAGATATGTAGTAGATGAAGTAGATGACTATCAGTCTTAGGATAGTGGGCTTTGACATAAATTAAGCTGAGTAGCTTTATATATTGTACATAAAAAGTGTGTGATAGACTACATAAAAAAATTAAAACTATTCTGTTACAGCCATAACCACATAACAGTACTACTGTACCTGTTGCTGTAGGATTTCAAATGATACAGAAAACAAGTTTCTAAACAGTTTCTAAACTCAAATGTGTGAACTGGGTGTAACTGGATATATAGTAGCAGGCAATGGTGAACAGTCTTTTAGAAAACAGAGTCCTAAATAAATTTGAGGCAACTTGAGTGAAGTTGTAGGAGTCATTGCCTGATAATGGCATGAAAGTGAAAAGCGAAAAGGAGCGGGAAGAGAAGAGAAGAGAAGAGAAGAGAAGAGAAGAGAAGAGAAGAGAAGAGAAGAGAAGAGAAAAAAAGTGGCGTTTTAAGATGATGGTTTCCAGCTCAGCAAGTCTTTAACCCACTAGACATGAGGAAAATGAGAATCAGTCTATGCATACCCTGCTTCTCCCCCTCTCTCCTCCCTTTCTGTCTATTAGCTGGCATTGGTCATTTCTCAGCTGTGCAATGTGAAGCAAGGACACTGACCTAGGTGGACCAGCGGGCTGACCCCAGATGGCCATTCCTGTTTGCCCGGTGGAGGATGCCATGGAGCGACTGCTTGGCGCTGTGCCACGATTGCCATATTTCCCTCCACATCCCTTTGGACCTCCACCAACACATTGCTGAGGTAGCGCAGAGCAGTGGGAGGCATGCGTGACAGTTATGAGACAACGAGACAAATTCCTCTTGACCTGTAGTAATAGATTTCGCAGACATGGAGGAATATTTTCTTAATTAGGTAGGTTTAATTTTCTTGTAGGGATCTGCACTGCCAGGGCATTTCTTCCAGCATCCCTTTGATAGGAAGGATGTCTTCATGATGCTGGACTGCCACCAAGAAATCTGGGCTCAGTTCTTGGCTGGGTCACAGGCTTCGTGAGTTGCTGGCAAGCAGTTCCTTCTTGTGCCTCGGCTGTATATGAGGAGATCTTCATTTCCTCTCTCAGGAGCTCAAGGCTGTTCCTTTTAATAATGCCCCAGGCTCATTGCCGTGATATAAATAAGGTTTCCTTTTGCATATTGCTGTGCAGTAGTTTGATTCATCGCTTCGAAGTTATCTCCAGATTTTTCATTCTTTCTTTATTGAGAGGTATTATCCTGTCTCACCTTTTCATTTGCCTTTGCCTAACGCTGATGAGGAAGAGATACAGGCGGTGATGAGGTACAGCTGGTGGTGGTGGTGGCCTTGCGGGGAGGGCTGAGGCGAAGGGCTTATCTGTTGGAAGGCTCCTCCCTTGTAATCCTGACACGTCGGCTGGAGCGCAAAACCGACTCTGAATGATGTTGGAGGCAGCGTTCAGCTCATAAATATTTGTGCTTCATCACTGCATCAACGAAAATCTGGAAGGCTGTTATACCCAGTCGGTTCTGTCTTCAGTGACAGTAAAATTTTAATTGGTTTTACTTCTGGTGCTTGTTAACCCAAATGTAATGTCTGCTTTCATGTCGAGTTCAAGGGGGAATGAAATCCTTTCCAAAATTTTGGAAAGAAATTGCTTAAATAGAGGCCTGTTTTTGTGATTAATTTTTTTCAAGACAAACTGTTTTCTGCTCTTTGCAGAGGAAGAGCCTCCCACTGCCTTTATCCGTATCCTTAGTTCAGCCAACTTGTTTACAAGGACTGAGCTTTGAAATCAAAGCACCATAAGGACTCAGCTGTGACTTTGCCTGGATTACAGCGAGCCATTACATGACGAGATCGCTAAATACCTGCATTATGTTATTAATTGCTGTAAGCTCTGTGGAAGAGGCAGCCTTTGCTCTTTTTTTTTTTGGTATACCACCAAAACGCTTCCTGTGGGAAGCTCTGGTCTGACACTTTCTCCATAAGCCCCCAACTGGGACCAGGGTTGATGGAGCAGCATTTTACCCTAATGGAAACAAGAACTGCCGACCTGCTCGAGATGAAACCTGAGGAGGACAAGGTGGATCGGCAGAAGAGAAGACTGAGCGGGCTTTGGAGGAGACCACCGCTCGCTGCTGGGTCAGCATCATCTCTGTTGGTGGAGCTGGATGTCCTTGAGATAAACTGCTGTGCACCCGACCGGCTCCAGCCTGGCGTCAGGGGGTCCCTGCGGCAGAGCTGGCCCCGGCGCGTTGCCCGGTGGCATCCAGCCGGCCAGGGGGCTGCTGAGTACCGGAGGGGATGGAGAGCTGGAGAATGAATCAGTCTGGGTTTTTTTTTAACAAAAAAATCTCTTCACGGAGGGGGTTGTCATGTTTGAGAACTGCGTGTTTTTACAGCCTGTGAGATTTCTGCACAAACTCCTCTGCACAAAGTGCCTCCAGAGCTGCTTTCCTGTGGAGCAGTGAGCGTTGGCTGTGCCTCCAGCCGACCCCGCAGGGCGCTTCGGGGGGGATGTCCCACACCAGAGAGGTGCTGGCACCAAATTAAACCCCGCCAGCAGCAAAGCCAGCTTTGCCCGGAGTCCTGCACGTGGCAGTTTCAAAGCTTCCGCACCTTTCCTGGGTCCAGACCTCAAGGAGGGGGAGAGAGCAAAATTGCTGTGCTATTTCTTTAATTAGCTAAAAATCTTGAAGATTCAGTACAGCCACTCTGGCTTGGAGTGGATAGTGACTGAACTCTGCCCTTCCAGGATAATCAGTCTCCGGAGAAACAAGGAAAACCGTTGCAGGAGAAGCCGGAGAGTTCTTCCAGCGTGTGGATATGCGGCCGCAGGTCGGGCCACGCGCGGCATCCCCTGTGGGAACTGCATCTCCCTCCCCAGCGTTCGTGTGGGAACGTGCTGGCAGCAGAGAGCCTTAGCCGTGGGCTTGGAAAACATGATACTCAGCTTTTAGAGGTTTGGGTTTGGTTTGGGTTTTTTTGGGTTTTTTTTTTGTGATGGCTTAAAAAGAAATAACTGCAATTAATTTTGCAGCGCGGTGGTTATTTTAGAGGGCTGCCTGAAATCACACACCGTATGAATAATGGCATTTCCCCCATCACCTCCCAGCGCTTAATGGATGTAAAAGTGAGGGCAGAGTCTGACTTCTGTTTGAATTTGATGCAACTACTTTTAGTCACAAACAGCGTCGATTCCCCCAGCGCTGAGTGAATGCACTCGTTTTGACACCCCTTAGTGTCACTCTCTAAAAGCCTCGTTTGAGCCGGTGTATGTTTGAAGTCGTGTACTGCAGAATATTACCGAATTTTGTCGCTGACAATACTTTTAGGGAGGAGCCAGCAAACTCCAGTTAGAAAAAGAAAATTTAATAAAGTAGTATAAGACTACACGACTGACTGAAATAAGCATAGCACTAGAGATATTTTTTTTCTTATTTCCCACTCTTTCCTTCTCGAGGTCCAGTGAAGTATTTGCAGTTTGAGTTAATCCAGAACACGAGCCCTGGTGTCACCGGCTGTAAGTGACATGGCTGATACAAACATTTCTAACCCTGCCCTAAATTACCCGCTCTGAACAGTAAGATGTCTCCTCCAAACTGGGTGTTAAAATCGCAGTTCAGGTAAGAACCAGCAGTCCATTTACAGCTGTAATTATTAGTCTTAACTGAAACTGGCAGGCTGGAAACGTAAAGATCTTTCCTGCATTAAAATGTCTTCAGGCGATGGTAGAACTTTGCAGAGCTCTATAAAACCTATCGTCTCTAGTGAAATCAGTCTCTTTGATCTCAGTCTCCATTTTGGGTTTCTATGAAATTAAACAAAACTATGCAAATATTTGAGAAGGGAATCAAATAGCTATATTACAAATAAAGCGACTTTTTTTTTTCATATGGAACATGTTTCTATTACAGCTGGTATTCCTGAAATTAAAAATACTTGCACGATGGAAGACGAGAAAATGGGTTTGTTAATTATGTGGATTTGCAGCTACAAGGTGATTCTCAGTTTTTAAATGTCACATCCAATATTCCTTAATCCTTTTCTTTTTCCCCAAACTGATGAGATAACTCTTCAAAACTACTTGGCAGCCGTATGAGGCAGAAGAAGAAGCAGCGAGCTGCAGGTGCGGGGCAGAGAGGTGACAGAGGCACCCACCCCGGGGAGGGGGACACGGGGAGAGCAGTCCGACCCACCGGGGAGCGCGTGGCCGCGGCTCCCACCGCCCGTGCCGGCTGCCCCAGGCCATCGCTCGGAGGTTGGCCATCGCCTGTCCCCCCCCCATCCCCGCTGCGGCTGCCTCGCGGCGCGCTCTGCCTCGTCAGGCTGCTCAGAAAGGGCACCTTCCCCAGCGCGCAGGCTCAGGAGCATCAGAGCCCCCGAGGTGGGTCCCTTTCCTCCCCACCATGGCACTGGGAGAGGCAGCGTTGCGGGCATGGGAAGCATCGCATGGGCAAGGATGGGCGCAGTCCGCTCCGAAACGGCTGCGCGGAACGGCACCACGAGCTCCTCCTGGATGGCCAGCGCCACCTCAATATTGCATAAACGTGTCTTACGCGCGTCACGTGCAGTATTGATACACGCAGCCAAACGCACACGCATAGAGATTCGCCCGTGAAATTGTTTGAAGGCTCTTGTTTGCCACTGTCGATTCACGCTGGTTCTGCTCTGATTTTAAATCCATTCAGGCCTCGGTGTTCTTTGGCTTTGATGGTTCGTACCCTCGAGACAGCCATTTGTATGTGTTTTATTTATAACCTGGTGACAGGCCGCAGTTTTGCAGCGACAAAAAGGGTGCTTTACACTTGAAACGATTAAATTGTCGAACAGTTTCTGAGCACGCACTGAAAAATTGCCTAAGCTAATGGTGTGTTTATGATTTTCACGAGAATCCGCATGTGTAAATCAGATATTCTGTTGCACAACCACCACATCAGTGGCTGCAGGTCCCTGCGCGCAGGTTCGGGAGGGATGTTTGGGCTGCAGTCAAGAACTGCTGTATGCTAAAACCTGGCGGGTGCCTTGAACCAGGCTCAGCCCTGGTCGTTAACGTTAGAGGGATGTTATCTTTGCAGTGCTGCTTAAACCTCGTCTGGCTTCATTTTGTTTTATGCAGGGGCGTTAGCATTTTTTGTTCTTGGGAGGGAGCTAGTCCCTCTGTATTGTTTTTTAATTTGCTACTCATATGCATATACAGTTTATGACTTTTGATTTGCATAGGCTTTTTTTTTTTATCCCCTGAGTGATCTGTAATTCACAGTCAGCTTCTATGAAAAAAAAAAAAAGGAAGGTTTTTTTCAGACTGATCATGAGGCTTTGCAGCAGACCCGGAGCTAACGTGAAGTTAACTGAGCCCAGCACAGTGCAGCACCACCGTACGGGATAACCGCAGTCGCAGTTAGAGGGATGACCATGCAGCTGGGCAAAGACACGTACCTAATATAACTGTACTACTGCTGCTTTCCAGGAGCAATTTGTTAGTAATTCAGGGAACAGGGACAGTATCCGTCTTAGTGCTCTGCCCAACTCTGAAGAAGATAACCGCGTGCCAAATTGTTCAGTACACAGAAAGGGGTGAAGGAGGTTTATCTGCAAATGGAAATGTTGCTCAGGTTTTGCACGAAGCCGCAGTCTCCCGTGCTGCGCGCAGCCACTCGGTGGGGCCGAGCCGGGTGTCGAGGGAGGGAGCGGTGATCGATGAGCTGAGGAGGAGCCTGGCCTCACCTGCCCTGAGTTGGGGATTTGTGAGCATGAAATAAAACACCCAACCCCTGAATGCCTGGGTCAGCGCAGGTGAGTTCACATCAACCCGACTGAAGATTTAAGAGACCATCATTAATCCCACCTGCAGAGCCTCGTTCAGCCATTGCTTTTAGGGGAGGAAGAGAGAGTGGGCAGCAAATTTGCCTGAGTGGGGGGTGCAGATGTGGGCTGAACTGGGATGTGCTCCTCTGAGTGAGAGCTGACTGCTCCTTGCTCTTGGTTTCCTCTGCAACACACGTGGAAACAACTCCCCTCCGGAGGTACGTGGGGTCGGACTGAAAATGTGCACGAGGCGAGCTGAAATGGCCAGTGAGTAAGGGGATCGAGAGATTTTAGGATAACTAAATTGTGCTGTGTAGTCAGATGGCTTTTTATGTAGCCAGTGGCAATAGATAAGGTGCTTCTTAAGGTAATTTAAGGGATGACTTTGCTGCTGAGAAAGCAGCTGGAGCCATCTGATTTTGTGTAAGCGTCCTTTGGGGAGGTGCGGGAACAGCGTCACAGGTACGGGCTGTGGTGGGGCCCTGCAGGGAGGGGACTTCTGAGGAGAGGGTCTGGTTATGACACGGTGCTTCGCGGACTGGCAGGAACAAGTGTGCCATTGCAAAGCAGCCAGATAGGTCCGGGGCTCCAGAAGGGCGGGAGGGCTGTCTNGGTGCGGGAACAGCGTCACAGGTACGGGCTGTGGTGGGGCCCTGCAGGGAGGGGACTTCTGAGGAGAGGGTCTGGTTATGACACGGTGCTTCGCGGACTGGCAGGAACAAGTGTGCCATTGCAAAGCAGCCAGATAGGTCCGGGGCTCCAGCAGAGCAGGAGGGCTGTCTGATGGGGCGGTGAGGCCGTCCCTCCTGCTTTATGGTCTGTANTCCTCTCTTCAGGGTAGGTTAACGGTTGGACTTGATGATCTTAAAGGTCCCTTCCAACCTCACTAATTCTATGATTCTATGATTCTATGATGGGGCAGCGAGGCCGTCCCTCCTGCTCTACGGTCTGTGCTGGTTAGACCTTGGGAAAGCATCCCCCTTCGGGCTTCATCCTCAAGGGAAGAGATGGCTGAGGAAGCAATCTGGAAAGGTATAGCAAAACTGAGCTGAGGATAGAGGCTGTGGGGAGAAAAGGTGTGGGACTAAGGCTGTTTACTCTCAAGAAGAGAAAACTGGAAGGAGATGAGATGGTTGTGTTTGAGTTGCTCTGTGCTGCTGCAGAAAGGAAGGGATGGTTCTCTGTGTCTGCGGTGGTTGGGATGAGAATGATATTAAGGGATATATAATTTTAAGATGAGGATGGAGAAGCACGGGGATAGATTTGCCCTAGGAAGTTGTGGAGTTGCGGTCACTGGGGGTCAGAAGTTGGGCAAACATCTGCCAGAGAAGAGAGCGCTGCCCCTGCCTCCGGCGGGGCGATGGGCTGCCTCTGCTCTGGGGCTCCTTCCAGCCCTCTTCGCTGTGATGACATGAAAAGCACATTCTGAACAAAAATACGTCAATGTGTTGCCTTTCCTCCGCAAGGAAGGAGATGCAGGGTGTGCCCAGGAGGAAGACGTGGGATGAAGTAGCTGTGGCGAGGGGCAAAAGGTGGCTGAGGCCTGAAACCAATAAAATTATTATTTATTTCTTTCCTTCTCTTTAAATATTAATAATAGACCTTTTTTTTTTCACACTGTTAAGATAGCCAGCATTGTTCTATGCTGTTGCCTAAGCCATTAACGCACTGTGCTCTGGGTTTTATTTTGCAGCCCTTTTCCTTCCCCTCTCAGCAGAGGTTTTGTTACGAAGCGCGGCCGTAGGCAGCGGAGCCGGGCGCTGGGGTCCAGCGCAGCGGGCGCGCGAGCGAGTTCCTCGGGTTCTGGAACAAAGAGTGCCTTTCTGACGCAAGACTCCTTTGCTTCCCTGCCCAACAGCAGGCAGCCCTGCGGGATGACTGATTTTGATAATAATAAAGAAAAGCACAGTGTGTGCACTGGGGAAATAAGAAGAGAAGGATTTGTGAGTGGTTTGGAGTGGGATTCTCGGGGCCGCCGTCCTCATCCGAGGGAGCTGTCGGTACCAGGAACGCTGCAGCAAAGTGCAATAAAAAAGTTAGCGAGCGCATACGGTCCAAAAACCTTTGGATGTGAGAGCACAGTTGTGTCGGGTTTGGGGGGTATGGTCCCTCCTGAGCGAGGCACAGCCAGCTCAGGTCTGCAGCCGTAGCGGTGGCTGGTGGAGTTGCTCTCTGGAACGTAGATCCTGCTGTAGGTGGGGTGGCTATGCCCTCAAACAGTCCTGCTTGCCCCGCTCCAGGGGTTACCATGGGCTCTGGTCATCTGCTCAAAACTAAAACCTGGAAGGTTTTGTCTGTTTGGAAGCATTTTTTTATTATTTTTTTTTAAATCTGTTGAGATGCTTAGCAGCAAGCCTGGGCAGTGGAGCATCCGTGTGGCCCATAATTTCAAGTCTGTGTGATCAAAGCTTCCTGATGAGCAAAGCCTTTTTATCAACATCAGTGATGGGAAGAAAACAGGCTTTGTTATCTCCCCGCTGCAGAGGTGGTTGGTGTTGCCCAGTGCGCCCATGCAGGAAGCCGGGGCCGGCCCTGGCTGGGAGTGCCGCTGCTGCGGTGGCGAGAGGCCGTCCCGCACCGGGAGGTCTTCCAATCCCGCACCGGGAGGTCTTCCAGTCTTCCTAAAGACAGACAAAACAAGGAAGTGCAGCTCTCAGTTGGCTCATTAATGCCTGTGCTTGTCACTTCTAAGTGGAAACATGCCGGGTGGCTTTTGCGTATTAACAGGCTTTTGAGATTGGACAGGATTGTGGAGGATTCAGATGCAGCTTGAAAGTCATGGATTTTTTTTTTCCTTGTCTCAGATATGCTGAGGGTAAACAGCTCTGCCCTCTAGTGCCGTTTGCCAAATCTGTTAAACCCGAACACATCCGTGATCCTGGAATCACGCCTCACCCAGAGCATCCCTTGGAGCGCGCTGACCTGTGCCGGTCCGGGGCTGCTCTGGGCGTCGTGCCGAGGGGTCTGGGAACGGCTGAAACCCGGCGGTGTCCAGGTAGGAGGGTTTTAGCCCCATGCCAGGCAGGGAAGCGTGGTACATGTTGGCATACCCTCTGCGCAGCATCCGCAAGTTCCTTCCTGTATTTTCACTCAAGCAACCCCATCGAGCCTGATATTTGCTTTCCCTTAATGTTTATTATGCCTTTGAGAGACGCGTAGAGGAGCTAAATGATGAACAACCGTTGCAGCAGCTTTGCTCTTTCAGCCCCATAAATAATGAATTCATCGGGGTGAGGAAACACATGCCCGGACACAAACACACGCAGAGCCTTGCGGAGGGAAGGGAATAAGCACAGAAGCTTGAGATCCAAATGCAGAGCCCTGTGCCAGTAAAACGGGAACTGCTTTTCGGAGTGAGACAGCGTGAGAGAGTGGGTATGGAGTTAATTGCCTCAAGAGGAGACAAAAAGCAATTAGGAACGCAGGGGAGTGCTAGCTGAGGTTTGAAGTGGTAGGTTGCTACCTGCTTGGCTTTTGGAGAGGGCCATTAGTTGGAAGGGGATGGGTTTTTTTATTGTCTGTAGGTCCTGTTGTTAAGCATCAGCCGAAATCATTCGGTTGTGACTCAGCGTGCGTGGTGGCTGGCTCCCCGGAGCCCGGCAAGGTATATAAGTATATTTTGAACTTGCTGGCCAGCTTCAACTCCATGGGGCAGGGTGGTGTGGTTTCAAAGAGTCTACGTTTCTGGAAGTTTTGTAAAAGCAAAGAAATAAATGAAACCCTACAATTCCCATGCTGCACCGGCTGAAAGTATTTGCAGAGGTAGTGTATGTGCAACTTTTTTATAGACAGCAGAGAATCCACCGTGGGGAGGGCTGGAACGGCAGCTCCATGGACCTTCCTTAGCCCCAGTGCTCACAAAGAAGCCTCTGCTGCTGGAGGAGGGCGGGTTCTGTGGTGAGGCAGTGCATCGTGGAGCGTGCCGCTTCCAGGGCTGATGCGTGGGGAAGGGAAGAGCTGGTTTCTTCCCCTTCGTTGGCAATTAAAACGGGCAAGCGCAGCGGGGCCGGGTCTGGTGTGCGCTGGCAGAGCGTGTCAGAGGAGCCCCACAGACCCCCGTCTCAGGGGGTGAACCGCAGCGCTGCCAGTGCTAACCAGGGGCTGGGGAGAGCGCTGGGATCTAATGCTTCGTGCTTTTCTTTGCTCTGATGTNCTTAGCCCCAGTGCTCACAAAGAAGCCTCTGCTGCTGGAGGAGGGCGGGTTCTGTGGTGAGGCAGTGCATCGTGGAGCGTGCCGCTTCCAGGGCTGATGCGTGGGGAAGGGAAGAGCTGGTTTCTTCCCCTTCGTTGGCAATTAAAACGGGCAAGCGCAGCGGGGCCGGGTCTGGTGTGCGCTGGCAGAGCGTGTCAGAGGAGCCCCACAGACCCCCGTCTCAGGGGGTGAACCGCAGCGCTGCCAGTGCTAACCAGGGGCTGGGGAGAGCGCTGGGATCTAATGCTTCGTGCTTTTCTTTGCTCTGATGTATCTTCATAGAATGGTTTAGGTTGGAAAGGACCTTGAAGATCATCGAGTTCCAACCCCCCTGCCATAGGCAGGGACACCTCCCACCAGACCAGGCTGCCCAAGGCCACCTCCAGCCTGGCCTTGAACACCTCCAGGGATGGGGCCTCAACAACCTCTCTGGGCAACCTGTGCCAGTGCCTCACCACCCTCACAGTGAAAAACTTCTTCCTAATGTTCAATCTAAACCTGCCCTCTTCCAGTTTGAAGCCATTCCCCCTCGTCCTATCACTCCATGCCCCAGTAAAAAGTCCTTCCCCAGCTCTCCTGTAGCCCCTTTAGGGACTGGAAGGCCACAATAAGATCTCCCTGGAGCCTTCTCTTCTCCAGGCTGAACAGCCCCAACTCTCCCAGCCTCTCCTCATAGGAGAGGTGCTCCAGCCCTCGTATCGTCCTCGTGGCTCTCCTCTGGACACACTCCAGCAGGTCCATGTCCTTCTTCTGTTGGGGACTCCAGAGCTGGATGCAGTACTCCAGGTCCCCAATTTCATCGCACTGCCAGCTCCTGCCTTCAAAAAAAGCACCTGCCTGCTCTTCTGATCAACAAATTGGACATGGCTTGATGGCGCCAGCCTCTGTCAGAGGCCGTGTCTCCTCTTTGGCCACGGGAGCGTGCATGAAGGAGCCAAGCCTGCTGAACCTGAGAGGTGGCAGGCTGGTTGTCAGCGCTGCTGAGTCCTCGTGGTGGTGGTGGAGCTGCAAAGCAGCTGTGGCGTGCCGGATACCTTCACCCCTCCTCCTCTGCCAGGCCGGCTGTGGACCTCTGGGGTTTGCAAAGGCTCTTTCCCTGCTGATGCCATTGGGTTCCTTTCCCGGGAAAACTGATGTGCAGCGGGAGGTTTGAGCCCAGCCGGTGTCGGGAGCCGCTGGGTGGGATGCCGGGCAGGGCAGTGTGGGGGGTGAGCTGGTGGTGCCTGCAGGGCTTCCCAAAACCCAGTTGTCTGCAAACCTGGGCTGCATTGGGAAGGTAAATGAAAGTAAGTGGTCCACCTGGGTAACCTTAGCAATGTTTTGCCGGCTGGAGAATAGCACCTTTGTGATAACTCGGTTCTTTTCTGGAAAAATAGCAAAGGAAATTATACTGGTTTGCAATTAGTCCTTCAAACACAAGTGCTCCTGGACAGCCAGCGGAGCACATAGGCAGCTCTTTGATTTATGAAACGCTGAGATTTCAATTCTCTGATCCGCCTTAGCTTGATTTACACTGATAAGAGCTAGGGCATTTTCATAAAGTTTGATCATCTGCTTATAGCCTTGTCTAAAATGTTTCATAAGTCAGCTCCCAAGATGAGATTATCTTTTGCGGAGCTGGAAATTTGTTTGGGGAAGGCTGGACAATTCAATCTGGAGGCGCTTTGCCACTCAGTGGGTGGTGATGGAGGGGGGAAAGTCTTGCGGGGTTTAAAGGTGCTGAATTTCTGAGCTTAACTGGGGTTTGCAGTTCTTATGTTGGCGTTAAAACCATACCTACTTGACAATTGCATAAAGAGCCCACCAATCTGCGTGCACTGATTATTATTTTTTCCCTTGAAACTCAGGCCATCTATGACAGCTCTTGATCTGCTGCATTTTTCTCATTGATCTCTGAAGCAAATGAAGCCTGCAGGATCGTGCTGTCCGAGCTCCTTCCTTCTCCCCAGAGATTTTGAACTTCGTTAGCCTGTCTTAACCGAATTTGACTGGGGGTAAATATTGCCTTGCTGTGGGTTTTGTGGCCCTCGGTGGCTGTGCTGAGCAGAGACCTCTTAGTGCCCGCAGAGGTTCACACCAAAGATGACAAATGGAAGCGGGGGAGAAGGGAAAGAAAGAGGCATTAGTAATTCCTGAGTTTGGGAGAAGCTCAGCCAGCGCTTCCCCCGGTAACTGTCAGTTCCTTTCTTGTCCCCCTTTATATATCTAATCGGTGTAATGTTGAAGGCTCAAATGTAAATGCAAATACAAGGTAATTTTGCAGAGCATCATTCCTACGAGTGCTATAGTCATTACAGGGTGAAATAATATAATTAGAGAGATAATAGCAAAGAGAGAGGAAAATGGAGAGGCGTGAGCAAAAGAGAAAATAAGTTTTCAGCCGAGTTTTGGAAAGAAACAGAGAGCTAATGAGTTGGAGCTCATCTAGATGGCAGCAGCAGACATTGCTTTTCCTACCAGGAGAGGTGATGTGTGTCTAGAGAATATAAGAGAATTAAAAAGTTGCCTGGTCAGTGGATGGGGGTAGAAAGTGCTACAGAAAAAGACAAGGAGTAGACTAAACCAACAGAGGGATGGTGGATTTATAGGTACTTCACTTTATTCAGAATGAGTGCCTGATACTGGGCAGTTCGTAATAACAGTCGTCTTTATCTGCCTAATCCCTGTCTGTCTTTATTTTTAAAATAATGTTTGTGTTGAGCAGTTTTGGTCCTGTTGCTGCTACACAGTGACCAGGGAAGGGGAATGAAGGTGATGGCAGAGGGTTTGCCCCAGCCCAGAAACCAGCGCCAGGACAGGCCTGAGTTTGGGGCCATGGGCATGCCCACCCCGACCCCATTGCCTTCTGGCTGACGGGAGCAAATTTTGGCAGCCGGCAGCCTGACCCATGGCCCTGGGGTGGGCACAGCGTGGTGCCCCAGCTGCAGGCAGAGCCCTCCTGCTCGGCTGCGGTACCCCACACAGTCGGGGTGGACCACGGACACGGGGAAGGGCAAAAAGTCCTCATCCTCAGCAACAAGAGGCACGTGTGGTTTATGGACTTGTTTATCCTCTGCCTTCTCCCACGAGGTCAAACCCGGTGCGCCGAGTCCCTCGGGGTGGCTGCAGCCTTTTACCCCAGCGACGGTGCCAAGAATGGGATATTTTACATTTGAGAGGCTGAAAGAGTTGGGGCTGTTCAGCGTGGAGAAGAGAAGGCTCCGGGGAGATCTTCTTGCGGCCTTCCAGTCCCTAAAGGGGCTCCAGGAGAGCTGGGGAAGGACTTTTTACTGGGGCATGGAGTGATAGGACGAGGGGGAATGGCTTCAAACTGGAAGAGGGCAGGTTTAGATTGAACATGAGGAAGAAGTTTTTCACTGTGAGGGTGGTGAGGCACTGGCACAGGTTGCCCAGAGAGGGTGTTGAGGCCCCATCCCTGGAGGTGTTCAAGGCCAGGCTGGAGGTGGCCTTGGGCAGCCTGGTCTGGTGGGCGGTGTCCCTGCCTATGGCAGGGGGGTTGGAACTCGATGATCTTCAAGGTCCTTTCCAACCTAAACCATTCTATGATTCTATGATGTAGGCAGCTCCTTTGCCTTTTTCTCTTCTTTTTTTTTTTTGTGTGAATCCTGGTGGAGGAAGGTAATAGAGCCAGCAGCTGTGTGATTAGCAGGAGCAGGTCCCCGTGTTTGCACGGGGCATTTGTTAGCGAGCGTGTTGCAGGCGGAGCGCGCGCAGAGGTGTGCGCGTGTGGCTCGCTCTGCCCTCTCACCGCCGTGCCAGACGGAGACACCGGCAAAGATGGACACAGGTGGGTTGCTTAGTGTGACGGAAAATAATTAGGAGAGCATTAGGTTTAGGTTGAAATAAATGGGTTGTCCAGCTGTAGCTGCTGTAGAGAGGAAGTTGAATGTTAATTAGATGCCACCAGTAATTATGGTGATTATGTATTTTTTTGAGTGGCTGTTGGGAATAGCTCAATTCACATCCAGAGGGTAATGTGAATGACATTTCTAATCGCTTTAAGGAAAAGGGAAGGTACTCTTTTTTTTCTTTTTTTTTTATAAACTAGGACAATTACAGTAAAACAAAGCTTCAGTAGGGTGCGAAGAACGGTACGTGGTTTGGTGTAACTGCTCGGGGAAAAATGAGTGTCGGCTGAAGTAAGAGAAAATTCCTCGTGTCTGGTGCAAGAAATGCATCCTGCTTTTCTACATAGCAAAATAGGCGGTGGCAGAGATGGGACCTACACCTGTTCTTCCATCTCCTGGTGCATTTTCTTAACTGTGAGACAAGCAGTCCTCTTGAAAATAACTATGAATTTATTTTGCTGTCTTTCAGACCTGTCTGATGCTTCTCCCCCCACCCCACCCCCCATATTACACAGATAAACAAAGGTGATGCTGGTAAAATGCATAGAAACAGTGATTTTGTAAGAGACTATTACCTGATATTATTTGCAGACAGCCAATTTTAATATTTCGATGAGAAACCTAATTTTACAGGCTTGTCCATACCCAAGGCTACTCTGAAAGAGTTGCTCCATGCATATTTATGTAGGCATTGCGATGAAACAAGTGCCCACATGCGAATCTATTCAGGAATAACTGTTGTGCTCTAAATTGAATTTTTCTTTCAGTTTTTTCTGTCAGTTGTAGATCAAGCCTCTCACTTATACCCACTAGTTAAGAAGTGAACTCATTAACATGCCACCCACCGTGTCTGATAACCTAACTAACACCTTCGATCTCAGACAGTCTCAGCTCAGATTCCCTCTGAGCACTATTTGTCAAGATTATTTGTAGAATAAATTTGCATAAATTCCCAACAAGCATGGACTGGACACCCGGACTTTTGTAGAATACTTTACTGGAAATAATTGGTGGGCACAAGTGTTGTCTTACATGCAAACCCACTAAGTGCTCCCAGGGGTTCCTCACTTCAAGAAATAATAACAAACACTTGACTCTAACACGCACAAAAATGTGCAAAAGCCCAAGGAGAACGAGCTGATTTGCACAGAAACCCTCTGATGGTTGGACAAGGACAGTCTCCTGCGATCCACGGGGAAGGTCCACCTAAAGCACTTGTGCGGCTGCCTAACGCGAAACTTAAAAACCGCACCGTTCCCCTTCGTTCACAGGGGAAATACACAGTACCGCACCACCTGACCTTCCTGAAGCTGGTGTTCGGAAGGCCATGCTGATGAGGTTTTAGGTAAAGCATGATCTGTTTCTTGCATCAGCTACGTTACTTGCCGTCAGAGGCATGGCTGATTTGTCTGAGCATCAGGACCATACAATGACGTCCAGTGTTCAGCATGTCTCAGACACGACTAAATAGATACCCAGCACAGTGCCGTAGTCACCTTCTTGGTCTTGCACTGCTCTGCCTGCGTGGGCATCAACTGGAGACGTGTGATCTTTCACCAAACGGCCAACCCCTTACCTTCCTCCAGCTCCCTTCTCCATGTGGAGGTTCTTCAGAGGTCCCTGGTCTTGTTACACGGGACCACCTACTCCTTTGGGTGTGACTAGAAGTCCATCCGTTACAGAGCCCATGAGATGGGTGTGTGCAGACAGCTCCTCTCCCTTGCACCCAGGCACATGGACACGTCTGTCACATGGTGTGCACTTGTCAGAAGGCTGTGTCTTGCTCCCATAATGGATGTAGTTGCGTGGTGGGGGAAGGATTGCAGATCTGAGGGAGCTGGAGCAGTGGGGGGTTGATTGCTGGAGCAGTGGGATGCCCCACATCTGGGAACAAGTCTTGGGCTAACAGCTGGCTGAAAATGTTTGGTGGGTTGGGTGCGTCCAGGATAACCATGAGGTTTGCCAAATGGAAGGCTCCCCTCTCAACTGCAAACACAACAGCCCTCACATTCCTTAATTACTTCCGTCTAGGAAAGTTGATGGCTTCTTTGATTGAACTATGTTAAATGAAAAGTAGGTGGCAAGATGAATGCTTTGCTTTTGCATCTAAAATCCAACTGCTAATTAGATGTTATAGAAGCAGGAATGCACTTTTTTTTTTCCCTTTTCCCCCGGCCAATGAGTCAATTGAAATACACTTTCACCCTTTTATCTATAGTACTTTAATTTGGGGAACAGTGAGACCCTGCACGTGTTTTCTTGCCTGCTCAGACCACTGTGCAAATCTGAAGGTTGGGCTGGCCTTGGTTCACCCAGTGCTTACGCAGCCTGTGCCCTCTTCCAGATTCCTCCTGAAGGATCATCTGCTGGTTGATGGGAAGTTGTCAAAACGCATTGTGCCGCATCAGGAGGAGCACAGGATAGCCTGGGACTCTCATGCCTCTTCTTTGAGGATGAAGAGTTGACAAATTTAAATGGACACACCCTGAGCACTAGATTCTGGGGGAGATGGAGGAAGATCAGGAGCCCCTGGCAGTTTTGAGGCTTTGAAGAATCAGACCCCAAGGACGTTCATCCAGATATTAAGGCCTGTGTTTATAAGAGCGATTGCTTTGCCATGCTTTCCTTGAGGACCTGGCTGAGCATCCACAGAGGGGGTATACGCTGCCACCTCCAGCGGAGCCAGGGTGGCCCATGCCACCCTGTCTGTTCTGGTGCTCTGAGCTTCACTGCGTGCTGTGCCATCACCAACGCTTGTTCCCATAGGAGTTTTTGCTGCCTCTGTATGTGGCAGCTTCAGTTTTCCTTGTTTGCCCTTTACTTTTCTCCTCTTATCCTGTACTTGGACACGGGGATAGCTCTCGGTCACACTAATGGGTTTACTTCAGCGCTTCCCTCCTTCGTCCGTTGTATGTCTGGCACAGATGTGGAAGCTGTGGGCTCTGCTTGCTGGCCAGGGGCTGGCGGTTCAGCGACAGAGCCGTTGCCAGGGGTAATTTTGGCTGTAACGCAGTTTCTCTGGCTCTCTGCGGCTTTCTGGGCGAGGAGATCCATCAGCCTGAGGCTTCATTTACACAGACGCCATGGGTGAGAAGACAAGCGCTGCGTTGGGCCGTGTTTATTTGAAATCTGAGGGGTTGGTGGGGGCTGTGCCAGCCGAGGCAGGCCCTGCTGCCTCCAGGGGTGTCCTCTTGCAGCATTGCTGCCTGCAGGCTGTGAGGACCACCTCCCGGGAGGCAGTCAAACACAGCGTCAAGTCTCCTGGGGAGACATCTTCCCCAAGCCCCAGCCCCTGGGAACACCGGGGCTCTCCAGGCTGGGCTTGCTGGGAGCTCTCCTGGTTTGCCTGAGGGCACCGTGGTGCCGCTCGGCAGCGCGGGCAATGGCATAGAAGACCTTCTGTCCTCTTGTCTCAAAGAGTGAAGCAATGCGATGGAGGGAGGAAGAAGTAATGCAGCTCAGGGAAGAGCTGTGTTCCCGCAGGGGGCTGCGCCGTGCGCGCTCGTGCTCTCGCAGTGCACACAGAGGGGTTTTAACCCTGGGACCCCTCTTGAGTGCTGATAACGGTATTTTGGGCTTGCGCGGGAAGTGATGGTTTCCGTGTGGCTGCAAAACATCATGCCGTTGTGCTGGGGCTGGTCCCTCTTTGCTGTGGGGTGGGGGAGAGAGTGAGTGATTATTTTTATTATTATTATTACTAAATTTTTTTTACACTGATTGTTGGACTGCTGCTCTGCTTTTCTCACTCCTGGGTTGATGGACACAGCTCCATACGATGTCACCTGCGTGTGGCTGTGGGAGGCAGAGCGGTGGCTCTTCCAGGAGGAGAACCACCTGAGCTGAAGCAGTCTCCCCCGAGTGTGCGTTTTGTGCTGTGGGGCTGCGTGTGTCAGTCCCGACAAAGCCAGGGGCTGCTCCAGCAGTAGCTGAGCAGAGTAGAGACCAGCGCGATGACTCCAGAGCTGGTTCAGGTGCATGCAGAGCCCTCGGCGATGGCTCCCTCCCAGCACGGGCACCCCAGGACCTCGCTCTGGGACACCGCTTTGGGAAACAAGAGGAAATGGCCTCAAGTTGCACCAGGGGAGGTTTAGGGTGGATATTAGGAAAAAATTCTTCATTGAAAGGGTTATCAAACATTGGAACAGGCTGCCCAGGGAAGTGGTGGCATCACCATCCCTGGAGGTATTTAAAAGATGGGTAGACATGGTGCTGAGGGACATGGTGTAGTGGTGGGTTTGGCAGTGTTAGGTTGATGGTTGGACTCAATGATCTTAAAGTCCCTTCCAACCTAGACAATTCTATGAAATGTGTTGTTTGCCATCTGTTCCTTGCCAGCTCTCAGCAGTTTCTGTGTGTGCCCACCAGAGAGCAACCCTGGCACAGGGTTGTTGTCTCCAGAGAGATGGAGACAAGGTTGGTAGGTCTGGGTGCCAGGCCAAATCCGTCTTCCCTCACCTCTTCCAGCCCTGTCACCTTGTCCCAGCTGAACCCTGGCAAGACACCCTGCCTGGGTCTTCTGCAGCAAATCCACCGCTGTCTCCAGGGGAGGACCATGCCCGGAGTTAGTAGAGAGCATGAGTCCAATGCACAGGGAGCAAGCAGGGGTTCAGACAGAGCTTGCAAAACTTGGATGGGTAAAAATCTGGTGCTTTATGCAGTCTTCTGAGTAAGTGCACAGACAAAGTGCTCATCTCAAAGAATCATTCAGGCTGGAAAAGACCCTTAGGGTCATCGAGTCCAACAGATAGCTCAGTGGGTATCTTCAGTGCTTGAACGCGTAGTTGGGTGTCTTGGTGTGGTTTTGTACGTGAGATACCGTCCCAGCGCTTGGTGTCCGGGCAAGGCAGACAACCGGGCTTTTCATGCAGCCACAGCTTTGCGAGTGCCAGCTGAGCTCCAGAGCTGGCGCGAAGTCCCAGGGTAGGCGGTCACACCTGGGCTCGGAGGTGAGGCTCAGCTATACGACGTCAGATATCTTACCCGAGCCGCCTGTGTCAGGAGGGAGAGGATTTATCTCGCCCAGACCAGACGCAGAGCGCAGGGGTGATGAGCTGCCTGCCGAAGGACCCCTCCCTCCCCTCCCTGCTGTGCCTGAGCCGGAGGAGCAGCGTTCACGTGTCAGCGGTGGGTGCAAGAACCCGTGGCATCGCTGAGCCGCGGCCCCGGCACTTGCAGAAATGGGCTTCGAAAGAAAGCTGAGGGAAAGAAACAACTCCTTGCTATTTTTATCCTCGCGCCAGCCCCCGGGGATTTCGATTGACAGGATTAGTTATGAAGCCAATATTATGAGTTTAACTATGAGTGAAATAACACAACTTCTGTGGGAAGCAGAGTAAAAGAGGCAATTATACAGTAGTTTAATAACAGCGCTCTGCTGGCTGGGTAGCTGAAAACTTACAGTTGACAGTAATTAGATTTTTTTTCATTCTTCCTGTTAAATAGCTATAAAAATTACAATAGAAATTCATCTGATTCCCTTTTATTCCATGCTGTTTTCATCATCCAGTCTGTGCCCATTTGGCCTTCAGATTATTATTTTATACATTTTCAGTGGCTGATACTTAAGACGTGCAGAAACAGGACTTGATGTTGAAAATGCAGAAAGCCCCGAGAATAAGGGGGTGGCGGTAACTCCCTTCAGAGCCTCAGAAATCCAGGGGATGCTTGGATGGGCAGTGAGGGCTTTCCAAATTGATTCATCCCGAATAACAGCTGGACTTCTAACCACAGGAGTTTATTCCAAATAATTTAAAATTACGGTAGAAATGATACATTAGAAATCACGCATTATTTTGCCTGCCTGTCACTGTAATGCGCCGCGCGTAGCTCAGCTTGGGGGGGGGGAGGGAGGGATGGAGGGAGGGAGGTGCTGCGGTGCATCAGTCTGCACACCGGTCGCTCGCTGCCCTCGCCTCCGTCGTGGGATGGGAGTTGATGTGGTGATCTGGTTTTGGGCTTCGCTCCCTCCTCGGGCTCTGCGCCGGGGTGGCGGCGTGAGTGGTGTGGGGGGCGTTTGTTGGCTGGCGAAGAGCTGGACTTGTACCAGCTCAGGCGAGAACCCGTGCGGGTCCCTCAGGTCTGCAGGGTGTCTTCTCTTCCCGGTCTTCGCTGCTCCTCTGCAGCCCTGCGGTGCTGCGCCGTCACGCCGACACGCCGACACGCTGGGGCTCTACAGGCGTCTCGTCTCCCTCTCGTTTACATCCCAAGTGATGCTTCCTTGTCAGCCGCCCTCTTTTCAAGCACTGTCCTTTTCTTTTTCCTGTCTAGACAGCAGTAAGTTTTCTCTTATGCCTTAAAAACTTGAATTACTTTAGCAACTGTGTATTTCCAAACTTGCCGGGTAGAACTTGATGAGCCAGCAAGTGTGTGGCATTTCGGCTGCTTGTGATCACGGCTTGAAAGCGCCACACGGCACAAAGGAGAGAGCTCTCGGGTTTGCTCTCGTCATTGAAAGCTCAGGATGGGATATGTGCTTGGAGGCTAGAAGTATTCTTCCCCTTGCTGTCCTTTGCTTTGTAATGTAAAAGAGCTAGGTATGATAAATGATAGCCTGGTCCTCATGTTGTGAAGGGGATTGAGTGTGAGGTTTTGTTTTGCAGCTCCGCTGCCTGGTGGGATCTCTGACACATGCAATAAATACGGTCTGCAGCGGCGCACCCGACCTCACAGCAGAGCACGTCTCTCATTTTATTTCTTTTCCTCTGCCATGGCAGGAGCATCGCAGTTCAACTTCGCACTCGTGTTTTAGTTTTAAAACGCTCTGGAGGTGCCCAGAGCCTTAGCAGGGCAAAGGCCACCTCCAGGTATGCCGCTACCCCATTTGCTTCTGCGTGTCGACAGAAATACGCGGTGCTTTTTGGCAGATGCAAACGCTCCAGATGGTACTGGGAAAAGTGCAAATGACAGATTTGATTCCAGCCCTTCCTCACTTTAATAAATCCTGTTCATCTCTATGCTGTGTATATATATATATTTTTTTTTTTAATGCATCCCTCCTCCTTTCTTCTACCCCTAACTCTGAGCTTGTGACCTCCAGCTCATCCCCGTGTCATTGGAAGGCACGCTGCTGGTCGTTGCAGCCTGCCGCCCAACGCACGTGCCTTCCAGCGCGTCATTCTGGTGCTGAGGTCATAGTCTGTAAAAACTGGATGTAATCCATTAATCAGAGTGCCCGACTGTCTCGGTGGTGGGGCCGGTTGCCAGGTTTGGGCCAGGTGGACAAGGTAGCGAGTGGTTCACGGGGTCTCGGCAGCCGGCCGTGCGCTGGTGTGGTGCAGACCTTCAGTGCTTGCTGAGACAAATATTCCCCCGTGCCCTGGGTTCCCACCACCCCCAGCGGAACTGCAGCGGGGGCAGCGTGTGGCCCGAAACGCCCGGTGCTGCTGTTGGGCTTTGCCGGCCGCCCAACGTCCTTCTCCTGCAAAGCCGTGGTGGAAGAGCGGGAGGCTGAAAGGAGTCACCCTCTGGGGCTGGTCCGACCCGTGGGGCACTACCTGGACCTAAATTTGGCTTGGGAGGGTGAGGGAGAGGAGAGCTGTCGTCTCCCCCATTAGCTCCATCTGGAATGGCATGTGTGCTCCCGATCGTGTGCTGTGCTGATGCTCGTACAGTGCCCCAGTCACCACCTTGCATTAACTTATTCCAGCACATTTCCGTGTTACAAAATTAGATCCATTTTGCAAATTGCTGCTGCACTAGTAATTGAATTGAAGGATTTTTTTTAATTGTTTTTCTTTTCTTATTTTTGTTCTTCTTTGCACTGGAGTAAATCAGGAATAAGTCAACAGAATCAAGCCCTTAGTGCTTTCAGCAACATGCTCATTTAAATTGGATGCAAGAGGGTGTCTGTGTTTACATTTGGCCTGCCAAGAATCTCTGTTTCAGAAACTGGCTTACATAATATGTCAAAATTGGTTTACTCATTAGCATTGCAAACTGCGTGAAACAAGCCGCAGATTGATAAACTCGCAGCAATATTTGCATCCAGAGCCGAACGGCACAGGGGGAGGAGAGGTTCATTAGGAAACGTTCCATTTCCACAAGAAAAACAAATGGTTTCCAGTTACACATCTCAGACTTGCTTAATTTTCTGTCTTCCCAAATTTAAATAAAGATTGAGAGGGAAATGTGAAAATCTCTGTTGGCCACCAGGCAGCCCATCTCAATGCTTCCTGCGCTGGTGGGTTATTTGCAGCGGCGGCTCCAGGTTGGCCGATTCCCCTCTCCCCGGCCGGGGCTGCCGCCGCTCTGCCGGGCTCCAGCCTGCTCGCACAGCCGCTGCTGCTCTGATGGACGTTTCCTCTGCAGCACAGGCAGGATGGAGGTTCTGATAATATTAAACGTGGAGTAAGCGCAGATGTCGCGGCGTGGTCCAAAGGGCCCGTGGTGGTGCTGCCGGCTCCTGCCTTAGCCCAGCCAGGGCGGGCGCGGGGTGCGATGCAGCCTCGGGCAGAGCTGAGGACCACGGAGCTGGAAAAACTCCGGGTCAGGTCCTCTGTGGTGGGACCAGTAAAACTGTTCCGTCTCCACCACACAGCTTGTGATTTTATGGGCATCTATAAAACTGGAAGCAACAGATGCAAGCGTGAGCGGGGATCCCAGGGTAATATGAGCGAATATGCTCGGAGTAAAGCAAGACAGCGGTGGGAGGGTCTAAGAGTAGTCAGTGCTTTGGGGCTCCCTCCCTGCCCTGTCCTCCCCATCCCGCTCCGTGGGCTTTGGCTACCCTGCGGTGGGCTGGGGGCTGCGGGAAGAGATGGCAAAGCGGGGTGGGGAGCCAGGAGAAGAGCTCCCGTCTCGTGCTGTCCTCGTGCAGATTCCTTCCATGACTACTGCTGTACCCGGGGAGGAGAATTTTCTCCCCAGGCTGCAGCCCTTGCTGCTACGGGTGTCGCTGCATCCCTGTTAGCTACATTGGCCACGAACCTCCTATAGGCGGGGATTAAATCTCTTCAGACCCTGAGCGACATGGGAAAGCTGGCGGAAATCTGCTGGATGCGTACAGCTTTCCAGTAGTATCTAGAGTTCGGGGCTTAAATCCCATGCAGCTTTTTAGTCTGCTTTGAAACTCCCAACTTAAAAATCAGAAGGAGAAAGCTGTGATGGAGCACAGAGAGAGGTGTGGTGTAACAGCACCGCCATCAGCAGCAGCTGGTTTTACGCTTGGTGGTGCTGAGTGCCCCGGCCAGTATTCCAGATGAATTTTTGCAAAGGAATCTAATAAAGCGGAGGAAAGCTCCCGCCTGCAGCGCTGCCGGGTCTGCTGCAGCCCAACAAACGCTTTGCCTTGTCAGCAAACACCGACACAACCGCTTTCACCGGTGGTAGACCTGATCCGCAGAATTCACGGCGTGTCACCGGTTCGGGAAAAAAAAAAAGCAGGCTTTGATCTCCTTATGGCATGGAGTGCATGTTGCAGTGTTGTTTGAAGGAGCTGTGCCTGGGGCAGGTCATTGCCAGCTGCATCCCGTCGTGCTCCGGCTAAAACTGCATCCTCCACCCCCACATCCCTCACAGGTGCCCGAGTGGGGGCGTATTTTAGAGGGCTGAGACACGGCAGCTCCCAGGGGTGCCTCTGCAAAACTATTTTGATGGATGTTTTTCAAAGTTTTCAGCAGACTTTAGTGAGTTTAAGTAACAGCAGTTGTTAGCTGTGGGAAGGGAAAATAAAATTATCTTACTGGAAAATGAAAATGAGAGGTGTTTGCATTTCACTTACTGTCACACCTTGCAGCAAGAGGCTGGTCACCATGAGATACAGCAAGTTTCAGTGCCAGCTGGAGAGCTGAATGCAATGAAAGAGGCCACGAGTGATGAGATGTCTCAGCTGGGGAGCTCAGGCAGGCTGAGCATCCTCCTGCCATCCTCCGCCAACGCGCGGGAGCAACCCAGGCACCCGCAGGCTGGAGGAGAAGAGCTCTCCCAGAGGTGTGGGAGAGCCAGCGTCGCCCCTCGTGCTGATGCAGTGCGTGGTGAGTTCTGTGTGCTCCTTGGTCACCTTTTCCCATTGGTGGCTTTTGGTTCCTGTTCCTCTTTGGGTCCCGGTTATTCCTACAAAACCTCCTCTGGGCTGCTCTGTCTTTTCCAGAGATGGGAGGGAAGAAGGAGTGAGATGTGTGCGCCCTGTCCTCGGGGGGGAAGGCGCGTTGGCCAATGCCGAGACGCTGCTGCAGCCTGTGTGGTGGGAGCGTGAGCGCGGAGTGCAGTTCCTGCGGGGATAAGGGGATGAGGCATCCCGGGGCTGCTCGCGGCGCGGTGGGAGGCAGACGCTGCCCGGCTCCGCAGACCGAAGGCACCGAGTTGTTCGATCTGCGTGGTTGGGACTGGGGCGGTGTGCGCGGCAGCGGGCACGTGCTTTCACACGTTAAAATGCACCGAGCGGCGGAGCAGTGCTTCAGCCTGGAGAACGCTCTCAGCACCACCATGTCTTCTCATTACGGCATCAGCCAGCATCAAACTGTGTCTGTTGGAAACGCGGGGCCACGTCGTCGGCAGTGACATCTGTCAGTGGGGCAACGCAGCTCCTGCTCGTGGGAAAGGGGAGTGGAGGTTCTGCACTCGCGAAGGGCTGTGGGAGTCTCCTCTGCGCCCGCGTTGTGCTAGAGGCGCGAGCCCCCAGCGGATAAATTGAATTATGAGATTAAGGTGGTCTCCTTGGCTTTGTCTTTGGGATTTTCCCTGTGAATTCCAGCTCTTCGTGCACAGTGCAAATCCCAAGCCGCCGGGGAAGAGCAATTGCGCTCCAGTTTTGCTGTGTAGAGAGCTGTTGTCCCCCAGCAGGTGTTTCTGTACACCAGCACGGAACTTCCATCGCCAAATAAAAGTGAAAGTTCATCTTGTGTCTTACCCGTTGTCACCTGTATTTGAATATATTTAACGTAGTATGTAGAAAAGAAGGTAAACCGGTGTGATAAATCCCAGGCTGAGAGCACAAACAGCACAGAGCGTGATTCCCAGTCTCAGAAACACCGACCAGCGCCGGGGCGCTGGGCTGGCGATGGGGGAGGCTCGCAGGGTAAGCGCAGAGCGGGGCGCCTTGCCGACAGGCACCCGGGGATCCTTTTTGTGCTCTTAACGGGGTGAAGTCCTGAACGCAGAGGTTGGCGGTGACAGGCTGTGGGGTTTGTGTCTTTGCACCGCTGCTGGGGGGAAGCAGATGTGGCGTTTTTCCGACGCAGCGGCACGCGTTTGCCACTGATGGGTCCTGTTTGCCAGCGGGTGCCCGTGTGTCGGGGGCAACGAGCTTACCTCCTGCCGCCTTCTCCTCCTCCTCCTCCCAGCACACACGGGCGCACAGCACAGGTCTCGCTTGGGTAGATTAACAGCACAGGAATTTTCCCTTTTGGCGCAAGGGAACCCGTGGGTTTCCCCTAGGTGTGCTCGGATACACAAAAAGGGGCAAAAGCTCAAATTCCAGGAAGATGGCTTTGGAGGTCCGGTCCTGCGCGAGCGCAGAAGGAGCTCGGTGCACATTAAAGCACGGGGGGACCTGGGAGGTCTTTTCCCCTTTCTGTGCTGCAGCTGTGGGGCAGCTGTCTGAGATGCAGTGAAAAGCATCTCAAAATAGAACAGAAAGTCCCCAAAGCCCCCAAACCCAGCAACGAAGACGTGCTGCTCCGATGACACTCTGTAAGTGCCAGAGGTTTGGAGGCTTTTTTAGCTTAGGACAACTTTAGCCCGGAATTGTGAACTGTTTCTTTCTTCTAGAGCGCGCACGAGGAATATAAGCGGTGCTGCCGCAGCGATGGGGAGGAAGGGGCTGCATCCCCCAGCCCGCTGTGGTGGTACCCGCACCACAACAGAGCCGTCAGCCTCTCACCGAGGGGAAAGTATTCCCTTTCTCTACTTAAGGCTGTGTGTAGTCATTGTCTAATAATATGAGCATTTTGCCATCCCTCTGCAAATAAGGCTGAGGCTGCTGCCTGATTGGTATATCATCTCACTTTCTCTCGGCATTGATTTTCTTGCTCTCCTTATTTGCTTCATAAAAAGCGAGGCAAGGAGCTGGTGCTCGCTCGCTCCCTCTCCCTCCCTCCCTCCCTCTCGCCCTCCCTCCCTCCCTCTCTCTCTCTCTACTGTGAGAAGCTTTTGGGAGCCTTTATTTTTAGTATGAGACAAACCTTGCTTTATTTCAGGAGACGCAAGTTGGATTATAAATCCTTTTGTAAATGTGTATGGTGATATTTGCTCCGGTAAGTTATATGCATCTCTATTTATTTGTGTAACTGTACTGTTTGGGGGAGAAGTGGGGTTTTACAGGAATCGTGAAGCCCGCAAAATTGTTTTTAGGTTTGGCTTCTTTGTACTCTCATGCTGAGCCCAACTGTTCCGTGGTTTTTAGATACGTTGAAATATTTTTGGTTTGTGTTTTGCTTTGCAGAGGGGGGTGCCGGCTTTGAAAACTTGTTTTGCACTTCATTTTACAGCAGAAACAGGAGAGTGAGGATTAAAGGGAAAAGGAATTCTGATTTATCGTGTTCCTTCTGGCATTTTAAATCAAAGATGCCTCAAAAATAAGGCAGCAATATTTGATATAAAAAAAAAAGCCAGTAAGGGCTATTTAATATTGATCAAACTGAAGTATGCCTATCTGACTGAATATTACCTTAGAAAGATCAATCTAAAGTATAGCAGGTTGATGGCAACGTGCTCCTCATCAAAATGTATTAATTAAATAAGGAAAATCTTTAGAGTAATTAAGAAAATAGCTTTTTTTTTTTTTTTCCAGAGTGTAACATCGTTAATGCAGGTCAATAGACTGTTGCTCTGACTTTCTGCTCCCTGCCTCTGCTTTGTACGGCTCCGCAGCCTCATTCCTCAGCGCTCGCGGCTAACTTGGAGCCCTCTTTGTTACCTGTAAATAATAGCGAGGTGCAGTTATTTATCTCTCCCCGTCATAGCTGCCGGGGCGCTTTCCAGGCAGTACAAGACAGTGATTGTAATAGTACAGCTGAGGAAAACAAGATGTATAGCTGTAATACTTTCGGACTACGTAATAAATACTCGAATTTGCGGCACTCTATTGATTTATTTATTGGCAATTTGATTATTTCGTACTTGAGCCACATCCATGGGAGTCGATCGCTTTGGTGTTTAAGAAGTCTTTAAAAACTCCAGCTGTAGCACAAGCTGGAGCTGCTGTGAGAACATGCCTGAGCACATACCTGCTCAGAAAATCAACATGTTAGACCCAGAATCATCTACCTGCTCTCGTGATACCAGGCTATGCTAATAGATAGATGAAGTGTACTTTAATAAGATGTTAGAAGACTGTAACTGGGTTTATTAAACCCACAGGAGAAGGTAAGGATGTTGTGTCTGGCTGTCCAAGCTAAACTCATCCAGGGAGAAATTTCAGATTGCCAATAACTGCTTAGTCATTTGGACTGGTTTAATTGTTCCTGGGGGGTTTGGGGGGTTGTTTTTTTTTCCCAAAATGGAATAGTTGCCTGAAGAGCAGCTGATGCGAATGCTGTGCGGCGTGCCCCTGGGCAGCGGGCTCACCAGCTCTGCCGGCGTCTGCGCCCCGGCGGCCCAAACCCGGGCTGGGCAGGAGCCGGCACCGGCGCGCGCCGTCCCACGGGGCGTTGGGCAGGCGAGCCCGCGCGCTCACGTCTGCTTCCTTCCCGAAAATGTAGTTCACGGGCACCCGGTTCGGTGGCTTTTTGGTTTTTGCGTGATTGTTGTTTTGTGAGTACCGTATATATTTATACCGGTGGCATAACTTGAATGTTATGCGCTCAGCACAGCGCTGGAGAACAAGGTGCGTGGCAATAGTGGTCTTTTTCACAGTGGTTTAATTCCTCGGGTGTGGAGGGTATGGGTATCTGAGCAGTGCCCATCTCACACCTTTTCTAAGCGTAACCCTGCTTGCCTGAGGACAGCGTTAAGCATTTCTGACTGGGCTGAGCCTTGGTGTCTGCCTGCAGGTGAGCAGAAGGAAGGTGGTCACAGTGCACACTGGGGTGACCCTGGAGGGGAAGGGGCTGGGTAGCATGAACCGCGGAGCACGATTCCTGCTTCCAACCCTGCAGAACTAAAGGCCGGGGGTGTCCGTGCCACATAACTCATCCTAGCAGGGGTGCCAGACTGCCCTGAAAGCCGGGCATGCTGTGGTTTATTAAGAAGCCAGTTCAGCTCGTCTTTATAGCTTTGAAGCAGGAGAAGTGGCCAGGGATGGTTGGTTTGACTGCGGGCAGGGGGGTGGTCGCACCCTGCCCCCAAAGGCACGTCGCCAGCGGCCAAAGGAGTATAAGGCACAAAGTGAACAATGTGGTTAAGTCCATCTCTGGAAGACTTTCCCTTGGCAGAGGAGCTGATGGCTGAGCAGAAATGATCCCTTCGTCCCTACACGCCATCTCTACAGGATACCATGAGACAAGGTTGCGGGAGCAGGAGAGCTTGCCCTGCTCCTCATGTTGTCCGTACAAAAGTCTTCAGTGTTCATGGGTTTCCATCTGTTGCCTTTCGCCCATCCTTAGCGTTGCAATGTGTGGTGGGCCTTCATCTCCACCTACTTGGTGGTAGCAGATCTGGGGCGGCTTCTCCCCAGTCCAGTACCCTCAACCGCCACCCACCTCTCGGACCTCAGAGCAGCCTCTGCCACCTTCCCAGGAGTGTGCCATCCTCTCTGAAAGATGACCTCAGGCTGATGTGCAAACCAGGGCTTGGTGTGGCCACAGGGAGAGGTTCACAGCCTGGTGCTTCGCGAGCTGCCAGGGCTGGAAACGTGAGATTTGTGGCAGTGGGATGGAGGCGTCGCTGCCCCTTTCTAGCAGGTGCATCAGGGTTTGAAAGCAGTTTGAAGAATTATTTTAGGGTTGCCTGGGTCCTGGGAAGCTCCTTCTCCTTTGAGACCTGTTTCCTTGCCTGCTCCTCTAGCAGCTCAAACAGTTCCTAGACAAATTCCTTAAACTCTTAAAAAATTGATTTCTGAAATATCTGGCTCCTCCTGAATGCCAGATACTCTTTTTTTAGCCAAGTCCTTGGAAGACTTAATGAGTACTTTCCTCACCTCTGTTAATCCTGTTCTGATCAATAGGCGCTCTACGGGGGAAAGGTATTTCTGTTGATGTTGGATAGCAGCTGCCTGTCACTGCCGGTGATGGCAGGTGGTGTTTTATTCGTCATGTCACTCTTCATTAGGAGTTCCTGTACAATTATATGACCATTTTTTTCAGGGAATATTTCCCTCTGCGTAGGATGGCAGATGGCAACTTGACCCAGAGGTTGGTCTTTCCCGATTTTGCCTTTGGGCTCTCTTTCCTTCAGCAAGCAGAGCACAAGTAACTTCAAATAGTAGCGTGGTACACGCTGCTCAGTACAACACGTTTGTGGTGGGATGGGGGCTCAGCCCCGCTGCTCTGAGCCCAGCTGGGGTCTCTGGGTCCCTGCCTGCGCGGGTACCACCGTGGGATGTGGGAGGGCATGAGGAGAGCCACGAACTGGGGACAGGCAAGAGCCACATCCCCGCTCAGCGCATCCCCGCTCCTTCATGGGCAGCCTGATGTAAGATGAAGAGGTGAAGCTGCTGCCCTCCAGCACAGCCCACGCGTGTCCGTACGTGGGACGCAGGGTTACTACAGAGCCCAGGCAAGCCCACAGGAGAGATTTAGCTCCTGGCCAGGACGTGTGGTGGCGTAGCGCCAGCCCTGAAGAAGTTGGAAGGGGCCCATCGGTGTGCCTGGGCTGCAGGCGAGGTTGGGGCTGGGGACACGCTCCTGCCCGGGCTCGCAGATCAGCAGGAGCAGAAATGTGGAGCGTTTGCACAGTTTTTATTTGATTTGGTGTCCAGTGCAGATGGAGGGGCTCACTCCGCCCGTCCTTAGTTTGGAAACGTGATTGTTGCCCTTCGGCCAAGGGGATGCTCAGAGCCCTTGAACCTGCAGCGAAACTCCTCGGTGAGTGAGCTCTGCGGCCAGAGACGTGACGGTACTGTGAAACTCTTCAGCCGTCTTCTCCTGTCATGTACAACCTCTTCTTGTGGAGGGGAGGGAAAAAAAAGGAAAAGAAAAGAAAGGAAAATGAGAAAGATGTGCGGAGCCCTTCTGTAGAGAGAGGGGGAGGATCAGCACGGGGTGCCGTATCTGCAATGCTGCGCCGTTCCTCTCCTCTCCGACCCACCGGGTGCTGGGGCGGGCTGTCTGTCCGTCCGTCCGTCTGTCCTGCACACAGGCTGGCTGGAAGGGCTCTGCGCCACCTGAACGGCTGCGCAGCAGCTCATCTGTCACTAAACTTCCCCGGCGCCGTGGCAAAGCAAATATGCTGCAGCAGGCTGGAAAGCTGTAAACATATGGGCGCTAACAACAGATTAAGTGAGTGATTTAGTCCAAGGGGCTCGGTAGATTACCATAAAATGTATCTTAATTAGAAAAGCAATCAAACTTGCACAGAGTCAATGAGGATGAAACGTCCCCGTTGGCAAGAGTGAGCGCTCGGTCCCCCCCGCCAGGGTTGGGGATGGCGATGGGTGGATCTCGTGCCCGCTTTGGGGGGTTTGCTGGGGTTTGCCCAACCCAGCTATGGGGGGACGGTGTCCTCACGCTGGATTATTTGTTCTTTGACCCCTGAGACCATCCCGCGAGCTGCTCTGAATGGGGCCGATGGTGAACTCAGACTCCTTTAACAGCATTAACAAACCAGAAGCTGCCGAAGGTGAAAGAACAGAGCATTTGCACATTTTCCTTAAAACTGTGTGCAATTACCCAAAGATATATTTGAGTGTTTGCCATGTATAGCACAGCTAGTCCCAGATAAAGGATTGGGGCTTCTAAGTGCTACCATAACACAAATAATTAATAAGTCTATCTCCCTGGCTGTGTCCTCGTCTTTTTAGTGAGCGTGGCCATAATTAGCTTTCACCTGATTCTGAATTTATAGCATGTTCAATTGCTTTTTTCATTCTGCTTGTGTTTTCTTTGCTCCCTTATTTTATTGGCCCCGGTTTTATTCCACAGCCCTGAATCTACAGATAAAAAAAAAAGCTAGATAATCATCTCCAGCAGCGCAGACATAAAGATTGCAACAGCCAAAACCATATTGATGCGTTATTGGTTTTGTACGAGTGCCTGCTTTTTGCCGGGGCCTGGGAGGGTTTGAAGTACATCGGGAAGTGGCGCAGAAGATGCACAGCAGCTGCCAGCAGTTGAGAGAGAGGGAAGGACACCTGGTTCTTCCAGAATTAAGTATTTTGAACCACGAAGGAAATGGAGAACATTCAGGCGAGTTTTTTTTTTTGCCAAGGTTTTTTTGTTATCTTTTTGTGTGTGTGTTTAGAAGCAGGTACGGCTGCGGAGTTCAGGGAACGGGAATGAAAGGGCGTGAGAAGAAGAGGAGAAAGGCAAGAGGTGTGGGGGAGCACAGTACGAGGGAGGATGTAGAGGAAACAGGACAACTTAAGCCGTCCAGATGAAGCGTGTCAAGAGCTAGCGAGATAAGCAATACTTTTTTAGCTCAATTTAAGGACGCTGATATTCGCATTTCCCAAAATGTTCATGTTTAGGTGTTGCTTGTTATGATTAAGTGTGGGGAAGGAAAGCAATGCCACCTCTGGGGACAGAGTATAAGAGGAATGGCGGAAAAGAAGAGGAAAGGGAGGTTTTAATTTTAAAAATGTTTCTTGCTCAGAAAGTTCCCTGTGAATTCCCAGAGCCCAGCAAAGCAAACGCTCATTTATAGCCCATCATTTTAATTATTAGAAAAGAAATTATTTTTACCATGTGGGCTGATAGTTAGCCAGGAGCGAATTCTTCTTTCCAGCCTTTTGCACAGAGGTGGGTGTTGAGGTCAGAGACAGCTCCAGTGGAATTTTCCGTTCAAAAGTGGTTTGAGGTGAGCTGATGGGTCCCGTGTTTGGACCTCACCTGCACAGGACGCCAGACAGAGCTCTGGGATGGAGGGCTCGAGCCATCCTCCATCATAAAAGGTGCCATGGCAAGGCTGGCTCTGGAGCGAGAAGGGGACATCTGTGATGGTCGGATTAATGAAGGACACCCCTGATGGGCCTCAGTGGCCAGGGCTGGGTGGTCTCTGAGGGACTTTTTCTACTGCCTAGAAAACCAGCCATGCTTTTCCAAAAGCAGAGCCTTGGTTCCCGGTGGTCCTGCTCGTACGGGTGTTGTGGGACTGAAGAAAAAAGGAAAAAAAATGGCCAGACATCATCTGAAAGAGTGCTGCTGGGGGTGTCAGAAGGGATTGGGGGCCCCATTGCGTAGCGGTGTGAAAGCACTCTCAAATCCCCCCAGGAAAAAGCTGTTGCACCAGATTATTAATCCCAGGGGTTTTGCGGATTCCTTCCCAAGCTAAATAATTTTCACCCATTTCCCTCGATCTGCTTGAGCAAGGAGACGGAGCCCAGTGCAGGCGTGCACGCATGCGGGGCGGGCGAGCGGAGAGGCAGCAGATGACACCAAAGAGCAGCACACCGCAGCACGGGGAGCTGAGGGGAAGCTACTAATGGCCTCTGATGAGCACGGACGTGATAATAATGAGGTTAATGCCCTTTCATTCACCCAGAAACATCTTAGCGAACGTATAATCCCTGCTAGTCAACGGGCAATCATTAGGTCATAAATAATACAGCGTGATTGAAGGACGGGGGCCTCTCCTGTGGTAATAATTTTCAGTCAGTGCGGCCCCGGGGAGGGTTTTGTTGCGGCCCCCGCGCTGTGCCGCGCTGCGGGGACGGAGCTGTCAGAGCATTTTCTGGTCAGAGGAGCGCTCCCACCTCTCGTTTCTGCTGTGTGCATCTGTCATCCGAGCAGGAAGATGCTCCACTGGAGCTCAGGTCTACCAGGTAGTGCTGGGAAAGAGGAGCTGAAGCTAATGGAAAGTACAGAGACGCAAATTCGATAAGGAAGCAATTACAGCAGTCGTCGGAGGGTGCTGCCGGGGGGCTCGACCTGCCCAGTGCTGCCTGGTGGTGATGGTGGGAGGGATGGGGATGGGGCTGGGCTCCCCGGCTGGGTGAGGTGCCTCGTCCCAGCCCCAGCCCCGGGGCAGATGGTGTGTGCATCGTGTGCAACGCTGCTTTTGCAAGCTGGGTTTGGGGTCCCCCGCCACCCGGTGCTGCAGTGGAGGAGGTATGGTGTAGTCTTGGTTGTCGTTGAGCCCCTGAGGCCATATCGACCATCAGGGGTTTAGCGATGTTAAGTCTGGGGGCACTTTTCCTTCTCAGAGTGCTTCCCATGTGTGGATGTCTCGCAGCCGTAATTTAAATCCCTGTGTTTATTAGAGGGAGTAAATCCTACTTAGTAATAACTTGGATCGTGCTCGGTATGCATTTATGTTAGATCGTGGGCCATTTCAAACCCAGATGCTTTTAAACCCACCAAGTGAGCAAGGAAATGAGCAACCGTCCAACCTTTTTTATTTTATAATTAAATGTTTACACTTGTTACACAATAAATCCCATATAATCAGCCTGTAAAGCCCGCACAAACCCCATGTTTTCAAGAGGGAGCAGGAACAGAATTACATTTATGCATGCATCCGAGTGTTTGCTGGGTTGTTGAACTTTACCTGTTAATAAAATCAGAATTAACACCACCTGTTAGAAAACCTCTGCTTTACCTGACCATGCCTTTCTTTGCTTTTTCGCCCGTGGTTGGTCGCAGCTGCCAAAGCAGCTCCTGGAACGGTACGGGCGGGAGGGGGGGGCGGCTGGCATGGGCAGGAGGAAGGGGGCCCGGCCGGGGGGTGGCCGCTCTCCTGGGCTGGCGCTTGCCATGCTCTGGGCGCTGTCGCAACGTGGATCCTGGTAGAGATCGCCGCGGTTGTCTTTCGTACCGGCGGTCTAGGGGTGGAAAAGTTTTCAGGCCCAAAAAGGAGCGCGTGTCCCTGCTGAAGTGATGGATGTCACAACATGAGTTATTCAGGGATCGTATGTACAAATCTAAACAAATCTGTCCAACTTGGGCTCCCACCTCCTTGAAAGAAGAGGGTGCAAACGTGGAGTTGCGGAGCGTGCAGGGGAAGAGCTGTAGCTTCCAGACTGCTCTCCGGCTGAGGCGGGAAAAGGGCTGCAGGCTGTAAATGCAGCAAAGGTACTGCTCTGTGACACATCCCAAACGAAGCAGTGTGCACCCGGTAATCGCCCCGGGTGCTCCTACATCTGTCTGCAGCGAGTCGTGATGTGTTTTGTTTCGCGGAAGGCTCGTTGCCGATCTGTCAACCTCCACGTGCAGAAAGCAATTTATACAATAAATAAATAATAAAAAACAAACCTCAGGTCCTCGTAAATGTCTTCAATTATGTCAAACCTTTGACAAATGGTTAGAGGGGCTGGAAGAGCTTAGCATCCCTGCCCCGCTTGTGTAAGTAGCTTTGTCCTCTGACAACTTTTCGTTTCACTGAGTCCAAGAGGAGATGCTCTAAATATGTCTTGATTTTCTGCTTGTTAACTCTTCCATGCATGCTGCCAACCTTAGCATTAGCTTTCAACTTTATGGCTGACCCATTAAATACTGGATGAAACACATCTCATCAGCTTGCATTACATTTTGAACTTAATAAATAGGAAAGGCATTACACAGATTCTGTCTGGCCATCTGGAGGAACAATGTTCTTTACCTCAACGAATGGCTATCTAATCCTCTCATATACAGTTGGGTTTTATTCTATTAAAATATAATGAGAAAAGACTACCATACCGTTATGTGGTGGAGCTAAATGGGATTTTTAGAATAATCAATGAAAGATGAATAAAAAAGATAAAGGTTTTCTTCAAAGAAAAAGGGAGAAAATTGTCTCCTTGGGATTAAAGTATTGTAGAACTGAATTATTATAACATGATCTTTACTCACTAAAAATACCCCAATTTCATTTCCATAAATCTTTCCATTAAGAATCAAATTAAGTAATTCTTTTTTTTTTTTTTCATTTCAAAAATGCGAAGCATTAAATGAAATGCTGTGCTTTAAATGGAGGATGCTGCAGGGTTCTTGCCCACCGCGGGGTCAGGTCTGTCCATCCAGCCAGCGGCATTGAGGGAGGGCGGCTCTCTGCGGAGTGCCCTAAGATGCCAAACAGAGGGTTGCTGCTGCAAACGCCCCGGCAAAGACCCCAGCCAAGTGGGGAGGTCCTGGAGCAGGTTGGTTTCCCCCAGGTGGGTGACAGTGGCTGAGGACATGGTGGCTCGCACCGCGTGGGTCCCGCTGGCGTCGGGGGCTGGAGGACGCGGTGTTTTCCAGCCATAGCTGTCCTCGCCACACAACGTGCATAAGGAAGGACCTCATTTGCTCGGCTCAGTGTAAAGCCACGCAAAATTGTTGATGGAAGGATTTTCCTCCGACACAACTGTAGTTGCATTTCCATTCCCCTTTCAGAAGACACTGGAAACGTTAAGTCTGAGAGCCACGTGAAAGCAATGAGGTGCTTTGTGTGGGGTCTGGACAGGTTGTACGTCCCCAGCTCCAGCAGGGTGACACCAAAAGCCCTTTCCCAGCTGACACCTCATCCCGGAGGTGCCTGTGGTCTGCACGTGCCTCCTGGTGTGGGACAGTCGCTGGAGCGGTCCTTCAGCGGTGTGCTAAAACTGAGGCACCGCTGGGGTCGATGTTTGGGCAGACGTACAGCGTTCCCCAGGTGGGCCATATGTGGGTGTTCGAGCCCCAAACTCCGAGATGTTCCTTCATCCCTGGGCTTCTCTCCATGGAGAGGTCTGGGTAGGCACGGAACCGTTCTTTGCAGTGCTGCTGTTTATTTTTAAGGGGGCGCACTAAATCCCAGCAATTAGTGGACAATTGCTTTAGGGTTTATTTCTCAGCAGGAGCAGAATATATTTCAGCTTTCTCCCTGTGTAGCTGTTGGAGGAAAATGACTCCTGCTAGTCATCGCCTACCCCCCGGCGCTGCGTCGGCTGCGATGCTATCCACCTCCAATTCATCAACCAGTCAAGTTGATATAATTAGGAATCCCAAAGTCAATAATCTGATAATCTCCAGTGCACAAAGGCTTGTATGTAGGAGAAGTGATTCCAGGAAGTCTGCAGCTCAGATCTGCACAGGAAAGATGCCAGATTTTAAAAAAGGAACAGGCAGAGACCTGGAGGAGAGAGCGCTTCCTAATCCTTCACTGGTGACATATTTTGGGCCATCAGCTCTGCAGTAAATGTTTTCCCGTACAGTCATTTAGTGGCTTCGAACCTTCCCTTTACGGTCTTAATAATAATGTTCAATTACTGGTTCTTGCGCTATAAATAAATAATCTCGGCGTAACGAGGCGCTGTGCTGGGTGAGCGCTGCTGGCTGCGGGGGGGGATGTCTCGGGGGCCCCCGGAGCGGCGCGCTCCCTCTTGGCCACGCTGCGCGGCACGAAGCGTAAAGCGATATAACCTTTGGCAAACGTTTCGCAGCCTCTTTGTTATGGCGCTCCGGAGGAAGGGAAGCCTTACCTCCAGAAATGATGCCAGAAAGAGACGTCTTTTGTGAAATGTTTTGAACCTGTAAAATGACTAATAAAAGAGGAGGCGTTTCAGATATTTTAGGTTGCTCTTTAAAAGCGTCAGGAGTTCCCCTTGGCGTTCCAGGGTTAGGGCAGGAGTGGGGGGCCGAGGAGGGGAACCTCTCTGGGAAAGTGTCCAGCAGGTTCATTCCCATTTTCCTCCCTCAACCCCAAGTGAAAGCATTGGAGACAAACCCACGTAGCGAGCTACTTGTCCCTCACAGCCTATTTTTGGCCACCACAGCTCCAGGCGAGATCGACGCCGTTTGTTTTTAAGACCTCGCCATCCTGGAGGAGTCACCGAGGAGCCCTCAGGCAGAGCGGGGATCTCCTTTTTGCACCGGGATGGATTTGGGGTGCATGCCCAGGGTGGCTCCATCTCGTCTGCCAGCGAGTTGCCGACGGCTGCTGCACGGGGCAGACGTGCTCCCGGAAGAAGCGAGTGGCTTATATAAAAGTTTCATCAATTTTAAATGACAGTGTTATCTTCCTAACGGGATGTTTTAGCTGTAACATGCTCTACATAAGCCTTTTAACTCGCCTTGTCAGGAACCGTTCTGCCTTCTTCTGGTGCGCAGGGCGAGCCCGTCGCTCGGCAGGCATTGAGGGGAATTGTCGGAAAGCCAAACGCGGAGAAATGATGGGAAAGCATCCCATTTTCCCTTTCCGCGGCAGGATGAGTGATGTCCGGGGTCGCGCGCTGAGGCGCTGCCAACTGTCTAACGCACAGCTGGGACTTCAGCTCCCCCCGGGCATCGCACGCCCCGGGCCCCCGGGCACCGCGGAGGGCTGGGCTGGGAAACGAGGGGACCAGCCGTGAGTCTGGAGTCTGGATGCATAACAGCCCCTGAATACTGATTTAGGGGATCCGTTACCATCGCGTTGGAGCCTGGCATCGGAAGAAGGAGGGCTTCCAGCTGATGCCGTCGATGAGCTGGTGAGCCTTTGCCTGCCCTGGGCTGCTGTGAGGAGCACGTGCTCTGCTGGGAATCGCATTGCTGTGTTTTCTCAGAGTGCTAAGGAGCCAACTGATCTTTAAAACGCGCTAATCTGATTTGACAGTGAAAGCTGTTTATTATTGCACAGTATCATAATAAATATAATTTCTGTTGGTTAAGTCAGACTATGGGATTCACCTGATTTCCTTACAAAAATGTGCCAATAGTGCAGGCCCAGGCTGCAAGGTCATAGAGGGAATATCCCGTAGCAGGAGCAGGGGATGGGGCGTTAATCACCGTACAGAAAGGCGTGGCGAGCTTCGGAGACGCGCTGCCTTGTTAGAGATGTGTCTGAAACCGTGTGGAAGAAGGGTGATCTCCCAGCCGGGGCTGGACTGGCCACAGCAGACGCGCGTTGCTCCGGTCTGTGCCACAGAGCTCTAATGATGTCCCTTCCTCCCCCTCCCTTCGGTCTGTGGCCTCATCAGGTGGGTCGGCAACTGCACCCATAGCGCACATCCAACGAGCAGGGCGCTTGCTTGGGGCGTTATCCCCCGTGGACCATTGATGCTGGGAACAGGCATACTCCATTTCCCTCCGAGGGTCCGGGCGGGTGTGAAGGCACCGACCTCCCCACTGCATCGTCGTCGCGCCGGCACGGGGCGACATCCCCTGGTGCAGGAGAGATGGGGCGCGCAGGGGCTCGGCTGGGCTTTGCCCTGCTCCCACCCCCGCGGGCAGGAGCAGCCCGGCACGGCCACGGCAGCGGAGATTTGTTGCCTGGAGGGCACCGCGTTTCTGCCGGCTGTGTTTCTCCTCCGGGGAAGGCGGGCACAGCACCGGCCGTCGGGGCTGAGCCTTGAGGGGCAGCAGCCACGCCGTACCCAGAGGTAACTCTGTGCTGGGGAGATTTATCTCCTACGAAGGGGAAAAGCGATACGCATGCACGCTGCAGGTGGGACGAGCGCCGAGTCTGGATTTATAGGCAGAGAGTAAATAGGAACATAGGGAAATGCTTTCCCTTTCTCCATAAACTTTTCAATTTCAGAGAGGCCAGATTCAATAAAATTATCTCGCAGATGGAGGTTTTATTGAATCTGGCCCATAAAGTTCCCATTATGGGGTTTACAACTGCCATTTACACAAATCCTGCTATAATAAAATACAGTGGTGTTTACAGCATTCCTGCAACTGCCACAGAATCACAGTGTGCACAAAACCTGACGAGTAAATCTTGGCTTAATACACCAGGCGCTCCGCTGACAACATAAAGCAGCAAAACTTGGGGGGGGAGAAGGAAAAACGCAGAGGTAGGAGGAGAAGGTTGCTTGGGCGAGAGGAGAATTATGCCTGCTGCTTGGCCGAGATACCCCAGGGAAATACCATTCATTTAGAGCCCCGACTCTGCTCTCCTGCAAAGCAAAAGATAAATAACACTTCCAAAAGGCGCTGCGTGACCTCGGCAGGGAGCCGTGGGGACGGCCGGGCGTTAGTGGCAGCTGGGCGATCCCGGCCGTTAGCAGCACCTGATCCAGCCACGGCAGAGAGCCGAGCTGGGGTTGGCTGAAGTTTGGTATAAAAATCTCCAGCTGGGTCCTTTCCCCTTCCCCTGCCCTGTGGGTGTGTGTCGCAGAGTGTGTGTGGAGTGAGGGTGGGAACCGGTGGGGTCGTGGGTGGGAACTGGTGGGTGGTGGCTGGAGAGGACGGCGGCTGAAGGGTTTGCTGAATGAGGGACAGCATCTGAAAAGCCTCTGCTCAAGAGCTGAACGTGGGGTGAAGAGGTGAGTGAAGGCTACATCTGAACTGACTGAGGCTTCAGGTGCCCCAGTCTGCTGTCAAAGATGCCCTCAGTAGGGAAGAGGGAAAGACCAGGAACTCTGGAGGAGATCCTTTTTGAGAAGGAATAGCCTGAGCTGTGCTTTTGGGCAGGACTCCGTGGCCTTGGTGAACAAACGTGGTGGCAGACATTTATGTGGAGTCCCAATACTTGATTAAAGGAGATGCATTTCAGTTGTGCGTCTTTCCTCTGCTTGTGCCCGCACTGAGGGCTGGAGCTGAGAGGTGATGGCTCTTCCGTTATGGCAGGTCTGTCCCACACCGCAGCCCTCGTCATAGATCACTGCATTAATCTTGGTGCCTCGCTGTGTATCTGCAAAACACTTGTATTTGCAAGTCCATTAATTAGGCCAGAAAGCAGGTCAGCACTAATGTCTCCTGTTCTCCTTAATATATCGTTGTCTGACATCGCCTCACAAATTAAACTGAGATGATTAATACTAATTTTCAGTGCTGTGCTACATGTGAGGGCAGAAGTTTCTTGTATTTACAGAGGAAGTGTCTCCTTTAGGATGAAGGAACATTATTCAAGTTGTAGCAGAAACATTTATTTCATGGCGCATATTTAACGAGTCGACTCAGAGGAAAGTTCAGCTTTCCTTTTTTCCGCGAGCTCAGCGTGAAGAATTGCTTCAAAGTTTTTATCGGCTTCCCTTGCCATTGGGCACCTAAATACCTTTGTAAACCTGTCCTCGATGACATGCCCTGGTCACGCCGGGGTTGAGTGGCAGGGTGGGAGCTCGCGTTATTCTCCGTGCTCCGTCGCTCTCAGCGCATCGCCTTGCAGCCGGGGGAGGGGGGGCTCTCGCGGCCCCAACGCTCGGGAGTCGCCCCTGAAATCTGGCGGCGTCTGGGGAAAAGACGCGCACGCAGAGCTGAAGTCCCGGGAGGCTGCTGGAAGGGGCGGCCTTGCTCGTGCCCTCAACTGGGAGAACTCACGTTAATGGCGTGTTTTGCAGAGCCTTGGGCAGCAAGGATAGGTCTACTTTCTTCTATTTATATATTTCCATATTGCTTTTAGTGAATCATTCAGACCTTTACTTTGCCATACATTTGCTTTCTGTATAGTTTTTCAGTGTCCGAGTACACATTTCCTTTTCCAGATGTGTGCATTGTGTGTTTCCTCGGTGTTGTTGGCTTTTAGCTTGTTTAAGTGTGACTGGGATCAGGGGTTTACGTGTCATTTCCCATATCTGCACCACTGTAGATCTCAGAGGAGCTCTGTTAAAGCTGATGGAGTTGCTTCAGATCTATAGTGCTACAATCAAGAAAATCTATCCTGTCCTTTAATTTAAATTACAACTGCATAAATAAGATGTTCCCACTTATGCTCAGGGTCTTCCAAGGAAGCCGGCATCAATGATGTTTTAAGACACCCATTCCTGTTTCCGATGCCTCTGTCTGAACCCCTCATATAAATATAAATGCTGATGTGTTTCTGGCCTGCACAGTCCTACCTTCACCTTTTTCTCCTGGAATATTAAGATGCGATATGGGTTTGCATCAGAACCACCCAAATTCTTTTTTTCCCTCTCTGGTTTGCCTGAGCTTATCCTAAGTCTTGATTTATTTATTTTTTTTTTTCTATTTTGCTGACCGTCAGTTTACTGCACCTCTATGTTCATCTTGGGTTATGGTAGTAATTTAGAAAAAAAAAAAAATAAAAATATTGTGGGTTTTTTTTCCAAGTCATACATGAAATGAAAGAGAGGTAGCACAGTTTTGTGTTTCGCCATGTAATGGGATGGCGGCCACGTGAACTGTCGTGGTCTACTATTGCTACTCCTTTGAAATACTTGTACCAGTGTTTTATTTGGGTTAAAACTGACTCATTATGCTCGGTCAATATTCCTCCTTCTCTTCTTGTCCAAGCTTGCCCATCAGTGGCATGATTGCAATAGCTGCCGGGGTTGTGAACCCCAAATGGGGTTTGGGTGGGAGGGGAGGGCTGAGGTGCCTGGCGCAGACACACGGACGTGTTTCCGTCTGTGTGTGGCAACAGAGCTTCAAGTTTGGTGGTTCTTTGTATTCGGGAAGGGCGCAGGAGTAACGTATGGCAACGCTCTGACTGCGCGGAGTGATGGCTAACCTGACCCGCGGGGGCCGGGCTCGCGGCGGTCGCTGAAACGAAACGAAATATAAAAAAAAAAAAAAATGTTGTTTGTTTTTGACAGCTTTTTGCAATCTTTGCATTTGCAACATGCGGTGGGTACTCTGGAGGACTGCGCCTCAGTGTGGACTGTGCAAACAAGTCAGAGAGTGACCTCAGCATTGACATAGCCTTTGCCTACCCCTTCAGGTAACCCGGGCTGGGTGGCGGCGGTTCCTTTGCAGGGAGACAGGCGGCGGGGGCCGACGCGGAGCCCGTTTTCCTTCCCCATCGTTTCTAGCAGCTTCTGATTAAGCACCACTCTGGGGCTCCCGAATTCTCCTCACCACGTCGTTTGGGCTGCGGGTGTGCAAGAGGAATGAATTTGGCTAGGCGTGGCGGGGATGGGACCGCGGGAGCTGCGGGGGAGTGGGAGGTCAGCGAAGGAGGAGGGAGCGGTTGTGGGCATGGGGAGCCCCGTGAAGGTCAGGACAGCTCAGGGAGTCCCAGGGGGTGGAAAATGCTGGGCGACAAAAAAACGAACAAGAACACATCGGCCCAAGAAGAAAATGGGAATAAAGTAGTCATTAACTGTGGTGTAGCCATTAACTAAGCTGGAAACGAGGGAGGATTCCCAGCCGTTGGAGTAGCGGGGACCTGGGGGAACCACTCCATGGGGAAGGGGAAGCGAAAGACAAAACAAGTTTGAACCATAATTTTGAAATGCTTTTGAAAACTCTGCTCATTGCCTGTCTGCATCTCTCAGTGCCTGAATACTTTAAACCTTGGGACCTAGTGACTAAGGAAAACAGATTTTGTTGTTTAAGTCTGAAAGCTGTAGTGTGGTTAAAAAAAAAAGTATATATACAAAAATATTCATGCTATTTAGGATCCCGCTTCAAAAGAACATCCAGTCCTCTGTTTTTAAAGATGTCAAGTCCACTCTAGAAACCTTTCACTTCTGTATAAGTGATTTCTTTAAAGAATTGAGATGATTAAGAAAAGAATGTATAATCCAATCTCAAGCGCAGTACACTATGACTCTAAAATTATTTTGCTTCCTTGGGAAATCGCGTGCTGTTTTGCTTATGATTGCTACGCCCAGACCAGAGGTAATAGCATCTACTTCTTTACCGTGTTCTAAAATGTAGCATCTTTTGAACAGCGGAAACTGAATTTGATCCGTTGAACTGTTGTTCTTCCTTGACACACATTTATTACTCCAAAGAGGCACATTTCCTGGTATTACAAATGTTTATTTTTTTGTCTTGAACTTGTCTGCGTTTTCTTTCATTTCTGCTTAGTATGCGTGAGAGAGATCCTGAAAATTGAGTTATGTGAATTTGTAATGTGTTTCACTTCCAAATAGGTCATTCCTCCAGCATTCATTACAGACTACACCCTACAGTAAAGTGCTTTTAATTTGCATGATTATAAAATAGTACTTTGTGTAAAAAAAAGTTAATAAAACGGAGAGACATAGCCAGCAAGTATCTCCTGGTGTTTTACCAGGCATGTCAACCGTTGCTTTTAGAAGGATGTGCTGGATCTGCAACGTCCCATGGTCTTGCTTATTAGAAAACTGGAAATATTGTGGCATTCCAGCATGAGAAGATGATGCTAACCAGGGTTTATTTGCAGGGCTGAGGCTGTCGCTGGCCCTTGAACTGCCTCTGTGGCTCCCGGCTGTGGCTGGGGGTGCTCGGAGCAGAGTGGGACACAGGAGGAGGAGGAGGAGCCTGCACCTGAAGATTGGGTGCGTGGCGTGGGCAGCGGGGTGGCTGGCCACGTGGCGGACACGTGCCTGTAATTTGGAGGTGAGAAGGGAGCTGCCAGGTAGCCAGCTGGTGTTCTGGGAGAAGCATGGAGATGCTCAGGTTTTGTGCCATTCGGAACGTTGCATGCAAACCTGAGGCACGTGCAGAAAGTGTCCAAAGACGTACAGACTGCGTGGGGGTAGCAAATGCGTGCCTGGAAAATCTGTCCTGGTGCTACCTGTGGAATTTGGTGTTATTCTACTGTTTAAATATTCCCGTGACTTCCTCATGAATTTGCTCTTTCTGCTTTTCTCCAGTGCCCCTTCCACAGAATGGAGAGGGGATGCTTTAAAACCAGAAGTGAGCTTAGTTGGAAAAGGCAGCATCTCATATTTGAGCAGTTGATACCCTCGGAAAAAGCAGACACATTTTAAGTTCAGGCTCCCTCATCAAGATGGTGATCCTGAAGCTCATCTGCCTGCGTGGTCGTGTAGGCTTTGTGTAGGTGGGATGAGTTTCCCACCGGTTGTCTTGGATCCAGGTCTGAATAAGTCCGTATTGACGTGATGTTTTCCTTTCAAATGCCTTCAGCGTTCTGATTGTTGGCTCGCAACTGGGGGAGGTGTAGGTGGAAGGAGAGATGCTGCCGAGCATCTGACACCGCAGTGCTGTTGTGGCTGTCAGCAATGACACTGAAGCAGTCGAATACCTGAGCGCTGCTTTTTGAGCTGTGCCTTCCAGCATGACTTGAAGTGTAGAAAGCCACGCAGCCCTGCTAGCAGCTGCCTTCGTTCCCCTTGCTGTGAGTTTGAGGTTTTGTTTTCTTCTCCGAGAAGCTGAACTGCCAGACCTTGGCCACTTGATGAGTAAGTGTCAAGAGCTTTAAGCAAGTAAACAAAATTGTAAGGCTCAACAGGACAGCTTGGCAAAGCATGAGGACTTGGATGTTTCGGAAATTAGACTGAAGGAGCCTGAAAGTGTTCCCATTAAAGCAAGATCAAAATGGGGTGGGAGTTTTCCAGACTGAAAGGGGGAAGGGGCATCTCACTTGTGGGCACGTGCTTCTGGGGCCCGTCATGTTAGGTAAAGAAAGGGAGGATGCAGGAGAGGAAAAAACAGTGCTGATGGGGTTTGGGGGTGTGTGAATAAAACACAGAGATCGCCAAGCTGATTTCAAACCAGTGATTGACAGAGCCCCAGGCCAGTCCTGGATGTACTGCAGGAGCGTTGCGCTCCACAGCAGGTAGCTCCAGGTGCTCCTGCAAACCGAGGAGCATCTCCATACCCTCTCACTGAGATTTTTCTCAGCCCCAACCTACAAGTTGCAAAAGTCTCCCGCAAACAATGGATTCAAGAGAAATCGTTAGTTCCAGCAGACAGGGAATTTTGAAGGGTATGGTTAAAAATCAAGAAAGAACTAATATTAGTTTAAAATTATGGTAAGGTGATAATTTTGCTTGGCTCCTGCATTAATCATAACTCCAGCAGCAGGAACTTATGGAGCACAAAAACCCAAACCAAACCACCCTGCACAAGGTGGTTGCTTCTCACTTCTGCCAGAATCATGTTCTCTTCCCAGTTTAATTGGGGACCTGGATTCATTTGCCCTTTGAAAAGTGAGAAGAGTGGGGAAATACAGATAAGTACATTAATCACTAAAGACCATCAGAGTAATCTGGTGAAGCGGTGCTAACGTGCAGCTGGGAGAAGCGACCCCTCCAGAGGAGAGCCCGTGCGGTGGGTGCCTGTGCGGGACAGGAGCGAGGGGAGGCAGAGCCATTCTCCATCTGAGGGACACCCCGTGCCGGGGCTCCCGCTCTGGCCCCGCGCTGCTGGGACGCGGTGACTGCAGAAGAGTCGCTCTGGGGTCGCTGCTGGGTGGTGGAACCCAAATCTGGCTCCACCATCCCTCCTGGAATAGGAGGTAAGGTGGATGCTTTTCCCATCTGCAGCTACGCAGATTCATTTAAGCTTCCTGCAACCCACATCCATGACCCTGTAGTCACCCTGTAATGTGCAAAGAGACCTCTGGTACAAACCCTAGTACCCCCAGCAGTGTCTCCTGGAGCTCTGCCGCACTTTTCCACACATCCTGCCAGACTCTTCCATGTCCAAGCTGATCTTTATAAGGCCATTTCGAATAAACACCCGAAGTTTTCTCTCATTTCTTCTGCCTGCTTCTAGTTTTATCACAAAGGAGTTCTTTACCTCTTCATGCTTTAAAGCACAAATCGGCCTTTCTTCTGTGTATCTGTATATGTGTTTCAAAAGTTTTACAAGTTCAAATATGGAAAAAAATTCTCTGGTCCCGCACTAGCAGTTTTTCTCAGCATTAGGAGCTATGTTTGGTGCAGTATCTGTTGGAAATTTGGCACACATGAGGATGTTCATCTACTTGACCCTCACCCCGGTAATGATTCTTTGATTGGGGGGGAAAAAAAAAAATCAACATCTTGGAATTATGTTAGTCTTGCTGTCCATCGCCCTTTCAGATCAGATTTGTCACTCATCCAAGTGCCCTGAGGCAATATTTTTTCTGTAGTAAGGGTCCTAGTGAAGGTCCTATTTATTTTTATTATTTTTTGCTAATCCCAGCAACGTTTTGTTGCTGTTCACGTGCTTTGCTATTCATTGGCTTTACTCTGATAATAAGTGGTTGAATGGTACACCCCCCATGCACATATTTGTTGCTGGCATTCATCATATGGAGGTGCTTTTTAACCAGTCCTCCGAAAAGCTAATTTTTTTGGTTGCCAGCTGAGTTGTCAGGCTTGACTTAACAAATCTGTACTGAAGATTTTTTGCTACATAATTGTTCATGTCCCAAACTTAATGTTTTTCGTGTAACTGGCAGAGTTGCACTGGAATGTTTGGGCTTCAGCTCCTGATTTAAATGAAGCCTTACGTAGCAGAAACGCTCTCGTGATGCCGCGCTGCCCGGACAGGCAGCACGCTGCCAGCCGCAGAGATTGTCTGCTAAAATCATCACCTGCTGCTCTGGGGTTATCTCGCTTCGGCGAGTCCCTGTGCTGCCGGCGGGCGGGATGCCTCGCTCGGAGCCTGGCTGCAGGGCGATGCTGCGCGGGGCTGCGGTGCAGCGGGAAGGGAGGACCATCTCCATGCAATCCCCTGAGTGTGCTGTCTGATAAGTCTTGAGGCAGATCCCAAACTGAAATCTCTTTGCCTTTAGCTTTTTGGAGGCGCGTTAGCCCAGACTACATACACCGGGTATCCCCAAGTTAAATCATAAATCATAGAATGGTTTAGGTTGGAAAGGACCTTGAAGATCATCGAGTTCCAACCCCCCTGCCATAGGCAGGGACACCTCCCACCAGACCAGGCTGCCCAAGGCCACCTCCAGCCTGGCCTTGAACACCTCCAGGGATGGGGCCTCAACAACCTCTCTGGGCAACCTGGGCCAGTGCCTCACCACCCTCACAGGGAAAAACTTCTTCCTCATGTTCAATCTAAACCTGCCCTCTTCCAGTTTGAAGCCATTCCCCCTCGTCCTATCACTCCATGCCCCAGTAGAAAGTCCTTCCCCAGCTCTCCTGGAGCCCCTTTAGGGACTGGAAGGCCGCAAGGAGATCTCCCCGGAGCCTTCTCTTCTCCAGGCTGAACAGCCCCAACTCTTTCAGCCTCTCCTCATAGGAGAGGTGCTCCAGCCCTTGGATCATCCTCATGGCTCTCCTCTGGACACGCTCCAGCAGGTCCATGTCCTTCTTATGTTGGGGACTCCAAATGCCGCATGGGAATTCATTCGGAGTATATCTTATCTTTTCCCGTGGCTTTTATCCTGCAAGCTACTTGGAAAATATTGGCCCAGAGGATCACACGATTACATTTTAAACGCAGTCTCACCCAAGGCAGTGGTTAAGGTAAGTACGTGCATGGGTGTGCAGAGAATTGAGCCGTAGTTACTGGTGGGACAGAATGGGATTGCCGGGGGGTGCTAACGTGAGAGCCTGATGAAAGAATATGTCTCTGCCCATCTTTCTACCACAGCAGCGAGCAAAACAAATTCGGTTTTCCATTTTGTTTTAAATCACCTATTAGTATCTTTCCAGTGCGCTCGTAAAACTGTCTCTTGAAGTAATCCTTGCTTCTGAAGGAAAAGGAAATTGTATTTTATGGGAGCTTTTCATTCACTCTCTAAGCAGCTCATTTGAATAAAGACATTCCCATCGAGCACCCTTTAAAGTGTACACCTCATCTGCATGCGATGGGTAGGCTAGCCTCGCATTTGAAATATGACAGCCAGATCTAAATTGCCTGCTTAAAAGCTACAGATGATAATTAAGGAGAAAGTAGCGAACTCTTTGTGCTTTGCAACTATCTTTGCTTAGAAAAAGCCTCTGTTAATATAAGCCCATTTCTCTGCCAGAGTGTACTGGCCGCCTTTTTTTTTTATTATCACCCATTTGTAGTAAATCTTGCTTCAGAATTCAGTGGAAAACATTTTGGCCAAAGGATTATAACTGTCTATTATGGCTGGGAGACCAGGAGCTGCTGAGAAATAGGAAGTCTTGAAATAAGTAGTTGCCTGCAGTTCTGACTTTCAGGCAACTCTGGCAAGCTCTCCTCCCGGCTCTCTCGGACCAGTTGAGGGTGGGCGATAGGAAGGAATAAAGTCATCCAGTCGGTTAAACTCCCGAAGGCCCATGTTTTATTTTGCACGTGTTCATGACACAGAAACGTCCCTTCTGCAAAGGCGAACTGTGGCCTCGTAGCACTTCTGTGGGTAGACGGCAGCAAAAGCGAGCCAGCAGAAGCTGCGCTACCTTCAGGTGTGCGCTGTGCCAAAATGGAGGTGCCCCAGTTCCCAGGCGGATTTGGCAGAGCTCCCGGGAAGGCGAGAGGCGCTGGTTAAACTCTGCATGACCCATTCCAGCTTAATGGAGGGAGAAATCTCCGTCCTGGAACTCCTTAGATCAAAACTTGGTGCCTTTTGAAAAGCAGCGCTTCTGTGCAAACAGGAGCCGCTGGGATGGTCGGGTGAAGTTCAGCAGTGGAGAGCACCGGCTGCATGGTCAAACCCTCATCTCAGCAGTGCTTTTCATACCTGATTTTGGCCTTTTGTTGAATAGGTTTGCCTAATAAGGACTTCTAGGTTTGAACTACTGTTGGTGGAAACTGGAAATGATGTGAGTGAGGACTCTAATGTTGCATTCTGCTGAGCAAAATTCAGGAAACAAATCCTTCAGGGTACAGATAGCTCTGATTGTGACACCGTCACAAAAGTCTCTTCATATGTAACGTGACCCTAATGATGCAAAGCAGACTGAGGCATTAAGATGTATTTTTGACTGGGGAATATAGATGTTATTTTTTCTTAGTTGTGATTCATACATTCTGGCAATTTATAGGGTTGTCCAGAAAATTGCAGCTCCGTTTTTTTCCCAAATCTTTTTTTTTTTTTTTCGATGGAAGCCCAGTAAAAAGATTTTATCCCATAGTGACAGGAACGCAAGAACTTTCTGAGCTATTTAAAGTATGGCTCCAGTACATGGCTTCCCTGGTGGCGAAGGCATCGGAGACCTCGGTCAAGCCTCTGTACTGAAACAAGTCCATAAGCAACCTGAATGTGGAGCTCACGTAGCCAAGCTGAGCGTTCCAATCAATGAGCTATTGGCTTGTTTGCTCTTGCATTGTCTCCGGGGCCGGGGAAAAGGTGATCCAGGTCTGCAGAATGAATATATTTCAGCTTTGAATGAACATAGTTTTTAATAGGAGAGAATATTTCACCTTTTTGTAACCAGCTCTAGTTATTAGAGAGTGAATGCCATAATTCAGAGCCCTGATACCATTTTTGTTTACTTGTGCATGGATACAGACTACCGAAGTAATTAAAATCTGCAAATCAGTGTTCTCCAGTGTCCATGGGTCTTCAAGGACCGTACTGGCTGTGGGAATACTGTCTTTGTTTTTTTCTCTCTGCTCCTGCATGTCTTGGGATGTTTTTTTAGACCAAGAGGATAGCAGAACGGGAGAAAATGTCTGTGTTTTGTACTGGGACAGCTGTGGTCTGCAGTAGTGGCTGTCCATGAGCACAATGTACAATTTAATTCCTGTGGTCAGGGAGTTTAAAATCATTGCTGGTCTGATCAAAACAGCTCACAATAAGGATGACTTTATGGCTTTTCTAGTTTTGAGTGCCTCTTCCTGACCCCAATTACAGTCTTCAAAACCCACTTTGCCAATCTTGGAGATTTCTACAACTTGGCCAAAGAGTGGTTATTACTGTCAGTTTACGCTTTTGTTTGAACTGTGGATAAATGCAAGGATCCTCTTCCCAGCAGTGAGGGACTGGGAGATGCTTTCAGTCACTTGACACTTTGTTCCTGCATAAAATCTATAGAAACCCACCAGGAATCTGATACAACCACATCTTCACATTCTCTTTGTGGCTGACCCTGGGCATGTGGCCCTTAGCACATCTGATGCGCTGTCATGTGAAGGAAGAGATCATCCACTGCCCCCACAATTTGCTAGATGATCTCAATGGCTTAGCTTCTGCGCCAAACTATTTTGTACTCAGCCAAGAAGCCACAGCCCAAGGGTGGCTATGTAGAATCATAGAATGGTTTAGGTTGGAAGGGACCTTGAAAGGTCATCTAGTTCCAGCCCCCTTCCATGGCTGGGGACACCTCCCACTAGACCAGGTTGCTCCAAGCCCTGTCCAACCTGGCCTTGAACACCTCCAGGGATGGGGCAGCCACAGCTTCTCCGGGCAACCTGCGCCAGGGGCTCACCGCCCTCATAAGTGGCAAAGTCTTTGGTTATTCATGCAGACGGTGTGTGGGGCTGTGTGCAATATCTTGCTTGAGTAGGTCAGAGGAGGAGGTCTGGCTGCCAGTATTTGTAAAACTGTGCAATGGACTGGTTTTTTTTTTACAAACAGGGAGAGGCTGATTGCTCCAGTCAGTAGGCTTGTCCCAGGGCAGCAGCTCAGCAGACGAGATGACTTTTCCAGATGTTGAGGTCTTCTCTGTTGTCAATACTCTCTCAGTGTTCTCCAAATTCTACTTTGTAGACTTTAATCCCTCAAAACTTGAAGCAAATGTCTTTGAGTACTGAACTGGGGCCATACAGAAGGCTTTTCTTGCTTTGCAACTCTTCAGGCTGGTCAGCTGCTGTCTCCTGTTACGAACGTCCATGCACAAACATTGTGTGAACACAGAGCTCACGAGCACACAGCTGGCTGGAACGTAAATGGGGAAGGAAAGTGGTGGCAACTTTCTGGAGACGGTCTCTGCTGCAGAGGAGGGAGAATGTTGCTGCTTAAATCTTTGTTAAATTGTAGAAGCTCTTCTTTTGGCACGCCAAGCAATTGGATTCATGATGAATTTGGATTGTATTGATCCAGACTGGCTTATTTTGCTTCACAGAGGCTGTATTTTATGTTTAACACAGTTTTGGTGCCAGAAAAATTCTTCGTTAATACTTTAGCCAGAATTTGTTCTTAAAGTGGAAGTCATTTTTGGATTTGTTAACATATGCAGCTTTTTCCCAATTTGAATTTTTAATATATATTCATGAATAGTCTCTGTGGTATTGTGCAGTGATGGTGTTTTATCTGTGCCTACCACAAAGGCTTTTTCTAAAAGTCAGGCTCTTTACGACTTCCCTTGCAAATTTCTTTTTGCACGTTTTCATGCTGCCAGCACAGAGGCAACCAAAGCAGAAACCCTTCGGCTTTGCTTTGTTTGGCATTTGATCCCGTACCCCAGCCGGCGTGTGGTGACCCAGCCAGGGGACGATCAAACACACGTCCTTCCCCTTTCTGCTCCCAAGTCTGCACTGACTGTGCAGCAGCCCTGAAGGTTTCCCCAGGACCATAGCAAACTGGATATGAGGAGAGGCTGCAAGAGTTGGGGCTGTTCAGCCTGGAGAAGAGAAGGCTCCGGGGAGATCTTCTTGCGGCCTTCCAGTCCCTAAAGGGGCTCCAGGAGAGCTGGGGAAGGACTTTTTACTGGGGCATGGAGTGATAGGACGAGGGGGAATGGCTTCAAACTGGAAGAGGGCAGGTTTAGATTGAACATGAGGAAGAAGTTTTTCCCTGTGAGGGTGGTGAGGCACTGGCCCAGGTTGCCCAGAGAGGGTGTTGAGGCCCCATCCCTGGAGGTGTTCAAGGCCAGGCCGGACGTGGCCTTGGGCAGCCTGGTCTGGTGGGAGGTGTCCCTGCCTATGGCAGGGGGGGTGGAACAAGATGATCTTCAAGGTCCTTTCCAACCTAAACCATTCTATGATGTCTTTGGTCTCCTCTCACACCTGGTTGCTACATGAATTTATTTGCCAGGAGTTTAATGCCATATTTCTTCTTATTCAATAATCTCTGGAGAGGGCGGGCGTCCAGCCCCATCCACCATAGCCCCACTCAGTGGGGTACCTCTCGCTGTCCTGTCTGGATTCCCAGAAGCGACGCTTCATGGGTTATTCAGCGTGAAGGTGCCAGCGGTTTGTCGGCAGGTCCGTCAGCAGACCCGCAGGTCTGCCTGGGCTCCTGCCCCGTGGGCTGCTCTGCCTGCCGTCGAGCCCACGGGGCGTCTCCCATCTCCCTGGGAAAAGGGCTTCACATGTGCTTCAAATGAAAATATTTTGACTGGGAGTTTTATTGGAGTCGTGCCGTAAAACTCTACAGAGGACTTAATTTGATTGCCTTAAGTGCCTTAGGACAATATACTTGGGACAATTATAGTTAAAATAGAAAGTTAATGTTAAAATACGTTACAAAAGAATGAAGGTTGCTGCATCTTCTGTAATTGCTCTTGCATTTATCTCGGCTGATCCTGGAGGTGAAATTGCTGCTTGCAGGGTTTATAGACCTAGATTAAACTGGATGTGAACCCTGCTTCTCACAGGGTGAAGGATTTATGCTTTCAGGTGGTTCTATGTGAACATAGGTGGTGCCCAAGAATTTGGATTGATTTTACGTGGAGTTCATAGCCCATTTGATTGCAGAAGACAAGGTGAATTGGAGGTGGCGCGAGTGCTCTGAAGCAATGAGAGCAGCAGCAGAGCGTGTTGGGGTGCAGGAACGGGGAGGCTCCGTGGTCCCACATCGCCCCGTGCAAAAGCACTGCCCAGGGATTTGATACAGCCAGTTCTCAGAGATGGTCTTAATAGATTCAATGACTGGTTTTTAGGCCTTTGCTTTATGCTTTTTATTGCTTATGTTGTATCTCTAGATGTTTAGATTTTTCTCCAAGTGGATGCTTTTGTTCTGCTCTGGCAGAGGCTTATTAGTTTGGAAGCTGATTCCCATGTCTGTGCAGAGGAGAGGGCAGCAGGAGGGACACCAGAGGCACGGGTTCAGTCAGGAACTCATGGTGGCACCAAGTAGTGTTGGACAGTTGTGTGTGGCAATGCAAATATGTGCCTGTGGCACTTCCAGGCCTCCTGATTTGCATTGTTCCACAGGCACAATAACTTTCTTTAAGATAATCAAGGGTTACCTTCCTTCAGAGACAGTAGTTAAGCTTCCCAGTGACTAGGAAGTGGTTCACCCCAAGAAAATAGCTCAGTGAAGGGAAATCAGAGAACAGTGCCACCAGTCTGTACCATGAGGAATCTAAGTGCCCAATCTGAGAAGGTGTTTGGGTTTGTAAAGCCCAGCAGAGCATGTCTTTGAGTGCTACGCTCAGCTTGCACCGCAAGGAAAAGTGTGTGTTTCTGAGAAGAGCTGTGAAAATATCTCGGGAGATAAATCTGGGTCTGGATGTAGGCTTGGAAGTGGGGTTGGGATCACCCACTCAGCTTTCCGAGCGCTCCCGGCAGCGTGTGTACTATAATGAGCCGTTTTATTTCTTTTTTGGTGCTACGAGAGAGTACTAGGGTTTGCATTACTGCTACGTGCACAGTCTGGGGAGGTTCATTGCTACAGCTGGCACACGTCCGGGACACTTCTTCCTCCGGAGTTTGATGAAGCTGTTGCACAGGCTGTTTTCCTGGAGCTTAATGAACGCAATCACTGGGAGTAGGACCTGCAAGAAGGATCCCAAGCTGTGGATGTGGCACTGGTGCCCTCTCCCCACCACCACTGGGGTTGTCCCTATTCCATTATCTTCAGACCCCATCCTCAAAAGGCTTTTGTAGCTTCCTTTCCTGGAGACCTGAGCCCTTCAGAGGGTCTCTGAGTCACTGTGTTAATGGGAGACGAGACGTGAGGTGGAGAGGGATGGAGCAGAGGACATGCGTGTTGCGATGCTCTGGGTAGGTACCGCGAACTGCCGGCGCTGGAGGAATTACCGCCTCTCCCAGCGTGGCGCACGCAATGTGGGGTGTTGAGACAGCAACTGTGGCTGACAGCTTGTCCTGTTAAACGCAGTACTGTAGGAAAATAGTACTGGCCAGATGTTTGCACAACAGCTATGTGCGAGTGAGGGCTGGGAACCCGACAAGTTAGGAAATTGAAAATATGAGGCTGGGGAAATATTTTCCATCATTTTAAATGGACATAAACCAGAGGAGAATATAGGTTGCTGCAACTTTCCCGGTCAACTTCCCAGCAGCATCTTCTGGAGAGGTTTGGTGATCCTGCTCTGGACATGCGTTTGGATGGGTATAAACCTCTGAAGGTAGCTATGACAAAGGGGAAATCTTTAGGATGTTCAAATGTCCAGGATAGGAGTTGGGAATAAATGTTTGCAAGATGAATTATGTATTCACGTGAAGCTGCCGATAGTGTTGAATAATTCTAGAGAGATATGGGCTTTCTGATATATTTTGGAAGAAATTGAGGGGTTTCATTGAAAGGACAGAAGTTCAAAGTGAAATACTTTCAAATACTCTTTGATCAGCAAACTGTATTCTTTCTCCCTCTAGAAAGCAAAGAAACAAAAGACCGAGCTTGGATTGCTGAATCAGCTGGAGAATTTTATTTTTGTTTCCTATCTCCAGAGAAAAACTAATTGATTTCATAGGGATAGGCAGGTGGTAGGAACAAATACGCTGCTGCTCTGGAAGGGGAGGAGACCAAGGAGAGGAGAGTACTGGAGGCACCTTTGGATGCTGGGGAGTCTGGAGGGGGTGTTGCTTTTTGGGGGCTGGTAGAGTGAGGTATGGAAGATTGCTGGGACGGTTAGGACACGTCGATAAGCACCTCACAGTTTTGAATGGCTGTGGCGTACGCGGGCAGCGCTGGGGTGTGCATCGTGGCAGATAGGCAGTGGGAAAGGTGGGGATCGGGACTGCTCGAGTAAACGGTAATTTCTTCATCTTGGGAAAAGACCTGTTAGGGGGCAGGCTTGGGGTGAGAAACAGTCTTGTGGCTGTTGGCAAAGGGGTGGGGAAACTCTGGTTTTGGCAGAACATCACAGGTGCAAAAGGGCCATGGAGCAGTCGCCTCCGTGGTACCTGCTGTCCCGCTGCTGGGCTAAGCGCCCCATTGCATCCCCACGGCTGCCCACGGCTCCAGTAATGTTTCAGCTCTTTGCCTTTGAAGGGCTGGATAGAACTTCAGCGTTAATGACTTCGAGCAATTCAAATGTGGTATTAACAGGCTGACTGCCTCCAAAAGAGACTGACCTCAACAGCTCCAGAATGGCTGGGTGCAAAGATCCAGATCCTATGGGAATTACTGGATAATGGTTATAATTGGCCAAAAATATGGACTGAGGGCAACTGCTTAGCGGTGGCTCCCTCTGTGAGAGTCCACGGTGTGTGTGAGAGCTTGTAGCATGGCTTCAGCGCTGCAGGGCTTTCCCACTCAGGAGTCTGTCATCAGAGAGCGGATCTGATGAGCCATCAATGTGTGATCGCAGCCCAGAAGGCCAACCGCATCCTGGGCTGCATCAGCAGCAGTGTGGCCAGCAGGGCGAGGGGGGGATTCTGCCCCTCTGCTCTGCTCTGGGGAGACCCCACCTGGAGTACTGCGTCCAGCTCTGGAGTCCCCAACATAACAAGGACATGGACCTGCTGGAGCATGTCCAGAGGAGGGCCACGAGGATGATCCGAGGGCTGGAGCACCTCTCCTATGAGGAGAGGCTGAAAGAGTTGGGGCTGTTCAGCCGGGAGAAGAGAAGGCTCCGGGGAGATCTTCTTGCGGCCTTCCAGTCCCTAAAGGGGCTCCAGGAGAGCTGGGGAAGGACTTTTTACTGGGGCATGGAGTGATAGGACGAGGGGGAATGGCTTCAAACTGGAAGAGGGCAGGTTTAGATTGAACATTAGGAAGAAGTTTTTCCCTGTGAGGGTGGTGAGGCACTGGCACAGGTTGCCCAGAGAGGTTGTTGAGGCCCCATCCCTGGAGGTGTTCAAGGCCAGGCTGGAGGTGGCCTTGGGCAGCCTGGTCTGGTGGGAGGTGTCCCTGCCTATGGCAGGGGGGTTGGAGCTCGATGATCTTCAAGGTCCCTTCCAACCTAAACCATTCTGTGATTCTATGATCTGGGGGGAGGAGGAGAAACCTGCAGAGCTCAGCTCCATCTGCCCTCCCCAAGGCTGGATGGAAGCCTGTTCCCTGCTGGGCAGCCTCTCGCATAGCCAGGATTTAGCACCGAACATGCGGGGATGCCCAGCACCAGGGGAAACGTTCTTTGCAGTGGGAAGCACTGTGTGCATTGCTTCCTCCTTGAGAACAGGCTGTGAAGAGTCAATGGACCTCAATTTCATTAAAGAAAAGACCTTTCCTTCTCAGGCGGGTTTATGCTTTCACTTGAGTATTAAAGGTCACTTTTAAAGTATTTTTCTTCATGCAGGTAATATCTCTAGGGAAGTCTTACGGGAATGATGAGCTCTGCTGTGAGAGCAAAGGCTCTCATTTATTAGTCTTCTTCCACTAAACCTGCAGAAAAATCCATATTCGGCACCTTGAGAAGGGGCATTTGCGCCGGGGCTGGCTGAAGGCGCTTGTGCGAAAGAACATCAGCACAGTCCTCTGAAACGGGGGACCCTCCGTGTTTCCAGGGCTAACTAAAAGAAATACCTTATACCTCTACTTTGTATCCCAGAGAAAGGAAGGTGAACCCCCGTCCCTGTCCCATCACTGGCGCTTGCCAGAGCAGTTTGACTCACTGAGGGGCCCTGCGCATTTCAGTGTTGCGCTATTGTATTTTGCAATTTCATTTTTTTTCCCCTTGTTTTGGAGGTTATCAGCCAAGATAAACATTTCACAACAAATTCCTCCGCGAGCGCTACCTGCAGCAACTAATTTCCAGCAGTGTGTTTCTCTCGTTGCTTTGCAGACGGTAAATACAATTGACAGCCTGACTGCCAGAAACGAGCGAGGGGGAAATAAAGCCCAATGAAAGGATAATGGATCTGCGCATTTTTGCAAGCACGTGTGTGGGTGTTGCAGATTTTGCTCAAGCATGTCGTAGACGGGTTGGGGGGTGGATTACAAGATGCTATTTTCAGAAAATAGGACAACCTGCCAAAACAGATAGCTTTTTTTTTTTTCTTTTGGCCTGTTTTCCCCCACGTCCTAGTAAAGGAATGGAGAAACACTAACTCCCATTGAGAATTTTTGGAGGCAGAACTTTATCTGTTATTTATTAATCCGGGCACTGATCAAAGCCCAGGAGAGGAAATCTGTGCCAGTTCATCAATAATACTTGAGCGCATACGTGCCGTAATTGCGTGTTGTGTTGTGTTTAAAGTCTCAGCCTTATGTGCAGTGCTGAAGGGGGAGGTTTCCTGAGTCAGACGAGATTAGATCACTCGGTGCACACTCTCCTGCTCGAGTTCTTCTGTGTCTGCGGGGAGAGCGGGACGTGGGACAAAGAGGGTCTCAGAGGCGGTTGGCTCTGACCGTTTTTGTGCTCAAGGATCCTCAGGTGGACTGGGCTGCTTGAAAAAAAAAAAAAAAA
>VUYV01000056.1:1604455-1681844 GCA_008711295.1 Anarhynchus alexandrinus | reverse complement strand
TGTGGAGCAATGTAAAAATCCTTTTTTTTTCCACTGTAAAACATTCCTGCCCTCTTTTGATCTTGTCAAGCCAGACAATACAGCTGTCTTGTCATCATATTTCCCACAGCAACTGAAAGTTTGCCAAATGGTAGAAGAAACCTCAGAAGCCCTTAATTACTGTGACTTCATCAGCGAAACTGCCTTTGGTGGACTCGCTTCAGATGCAAGTGAATCTGAGGGAATTCAGGCCTGGATGGTTTGGGCAGTGGCGGCTCTTGTCAGCGAACAGCCCCAGCAGGCGAAGGGGACGGTGGCAGTCGCGCTGAGCAGAGAGGACTGCCGTAGTGCTGCGCTGCCGAGTGTGGGGCGCAAGGTCGCATTCCTGAGCCATCAGCTTTGTTTCTGAATTAATAGCAATACTTGGGGCAATACAAGGCAAAAAAAACCTGTCCAGGTCATTTTTGGCGGCACTTAGGGGGGAAAGGTTTTTCATTGCTTTTTTCCCCCAATTAGGTGAATTTATTACTGAAGTGTTCCTTACTTGCATCATCCATCAGTCAGTGAAAATCGCTTCTGCTGATGCAGCCCAACAGTATTGCTCAGATATTAACAGAGTGCAAAGAGTGTGATTGCAAAGGGTCACTCTTGGGGCTCCAGATGTTGTTTAGGAAGCGGGGAGGCAAAGGTGAAATGCAGGGGTGGTGCTGGAGGTCGAAAAGCAGCAGAAGGAACACAGCGGCCAAGGATGACTTGAAGGAAAAGGTGGGGTGTAAAGAATGCGAGATAAGAGAAGATGAAAGAAGAACAAGTCGGAGGAAGCAAGAGGCAAAACAGGTAGAATTACATCAAAAGTGGGAGGCAGAGGTAGAGGCAATTAATTTTTTGTGAGTCATCACCAAGCCATCCTGCCCCCAGAAAGACTGACTCAGGAACATCGGTGGAAGAATCAGAGCTTTCTCTCTGAGATGACATTCCAGATCAAAGAGGTTTCGATCAGTAAGACTGGATTTTCTGTCACTGAGCCTCCCCTGCTTTAAAGAAACTTTTCAAATGCATCTTGCGAAGTCAGCATCCACCCTAACCGCCCCAGGGCTTGGCTCGCTCGCCTCTCCCCCCTGCCGCCGTCTCTTCTTCCCATGTCTGAGTCACCGTCTATTTTGGGGCCCTCTGCACAACTGAGACCTGGGTTGTTTGGGCATAGGTGAGGTGGCCACAAGAGGCACCAATTACTGCACATCCTCGCAGAGGCTAGGGAAATCTAAAAAGAGGAGCAAGTGAATAAAAATAAGTTGATGGCAGAAGGCTTCTGTGATCTGGTATCACTGACATGCTTGGCCACAAAAGCACTGCTGGGAAGATAAGAGTGAGATGTTAATATAATATATTAACATTTTTTTCTGGGTTATCGTGATTCAGAGCTGAGGTGCAGTGAGGAAAACCTGGAATGGAAAAGGAAAGTGGTCTCAGTTACTTTACTGTGTTTCAGAAAGGCAGGTGGGTGGGTGGGTGGTGGTCGGAGTGGATGGGGCAGTGGTGGCTGAGGACGTGCAGGGGGTGGGCAGCAACGCCCCGTCTAAATCTTGATAGAAACGTTCCTTAAGTTATTTCATCTTTGGTATGTGCAGGAGTTTGAACTGCTACTTGCAACACCGTGTGTTGCCCGGTGTGCCATTTCAGGACTCCAGGGGAGGGAAAAAAAAAAAAACCCAAACAACCTAAAAAAGTGTTTTACAGGATAAAATGCATGCAGAATTGCCTTGTTTTCTTTTTTTTTTTTCCCCAAAGCAATCCGATTGTATTTAAAGTAGCTCTGCTCAGTTCCATAGTGCTTGTGAAAGCGATGTGAGGGTCAGAGCAATTCCCTAAAGGCCATGCGGTGGGAGGTGGTAACGTAAACGCGTGGAGCTCCCACCCCGGCAGCACAGCGCGGCTTTGCCGGGGGGGCCGGAGCCTTCCCGCTGTGCTCAGCTGGAAGAGCAGATACCGCATCCTGCAGCGCGGCCTTTAGAAAGCAGCAGTGGTACCCGAGTGTGGCTGCTCAAACACAGCGAACGTGGTGAATTATTTAAGAGCCAGAAAATGCAACTTTAAGCATTTGGTGGTTTGAGAGCAGCGGGGGGAGAGGGGAGGGAAATACCCAAGCAACAAAAAACAAACAAACAAAAAAACCCCTCACCCTAACCCTGAACGCCTTTGTGTTGAGTTACAGAATGACACAACCCCAGAGTGGTGGGGGTTGGAAGGTCCCTCTGGAGCTCCCCCAGTGCCACCCCCCGCCAGAGCAGGGGCACCTCCAGCAGTGGCACAGGACGGCGTCCAGGCGGGTTTGGAATGGCTCCAGAGGGGGAGACTCCCCCACCTCTCTGGGCAGCCTGTGCCAGTGCTCTGCCACCCTCAAAGTGAAAAAGGCCCTCCTCAGGTTTGATGGAACTTCCTATGGTCACGTTTGTGCCTGTTCCCTCTTGTCCTGTCACTGGACACCACTGACAAAAGACTGTTCCCATCCCCCTGGCACCCTCCCTTTGAGTATTTATAAGTATTGATAAGATCCCCCCTCAATCTTCTTTTCTCCAGACTGAAAAGCCCCAAGTCCCTCAGCCTTTCCTCATCAGAGAGATGCTCCAAGTCTGGGCTGATCGGGGGACCCTGGGTCTGCCGGGGGACGGGAGCACAAGGTGGTCCCCAGCTCTGGCTCCGCACACACCATCACAAGTGTCCTCCGTGCCCTGGGCTGCAGTGCCCACTCTCATTCTGTGTCAACGCAGCGCCCAAGCAGCTCTGCATGAGCAAAGCAGAGGAAGCTTTCTTTTCTGCCCATGCAAATCACGCATTTCAAATCTTTCCGTAATCCTAGCGATGGATAAAACAAAGCCACTTTCTCTCCAGGCTGCAGAATTGGCATGACAGGCACAAGGAAATCTTTCCCCTTTCCTCCCTCCCCCTTCCTTTAGGAAAGAACAATAAGCCCTGACGAGAAGTGCCTCTGCACTGATGCCAGGAAGCTGTGAAACCAAGGCAGGAAACTGTCTGATCACGAGCGTTAGCGTCTCTCTCCTGTGTTCAGTTTTCATCAGACCTCGCTGTGTTCGCGCAGGGGAGGCGAATCAGCCGCTGCTCATCTCTGCCATCGAGGCAGACGCCTTTCTTGTTTTCATCCCGCCACCACTGTAGCGACAGAAGCTCAGGGAAGAAAACGCCCGAGGCAGATAACCGGCATTAGGCAGCAACCGCTGATGAAAAGGTTCTGCCTACGCGTTGGGGCACATTTGGTTTGGACCAGGAAAAGTAAAAAGTCATGCAATCCTCCAACGTCCATTAATCCATCTTCTGTGATTTCTACTGTGGGCACTGTGTTTTCCTCTGGGGACCTAACTTTTTATTTAGTCGTATATTCGCGGCTGCTGTCGCCGTTGGCTCGCTGTTGCTTGCATTAATTGCCCTTGAGCGGAGGAATGTCTCCCAGAAGGCCTCATCCTTTCTCTGCACCAGATCGTAACTTCTTTAATTGCTGCTGTTAACTTGCTGCTGGCTCCGTCCCCTCCGCTCTCCCTGTGCAGAGCAGAACAGCGTGATCCCGTATCGGGCCCCACCTCCCCACTGATGCTCATCTGGGCCATGCAGCGGGACCAGCCAAAGTAACCCCTCCAAGGATCCCCTTTCTCTTTCTGACTCAGAAATTAAAATTATTAGAGCAAGGAGAGGTCTGGCAGGAGCTGCCAGACAGAACCACTAATCCATTAGCTCAGTTGCTGATTGCAGGCGGTGCACGAGTACAAGGTGAGGGCTTTGACTGCTGAAACCAGGGCGTGTGGACTGGTTCTTTCACCCAAGTGGTGTATTTCTGCTGCAGCTTGGTTTTAAAAGCTTTGAATGCGGAGGCGCTATACGGCTAACAGCCACAGGTAGCTGTGCGCTAAGCTGTTTTACATGAGGAAGTTGTGAGCTTCCAAATAGAGGTATCCCATGGCCTTAATATAGAGGATAAGACCTGTTTTCTGCTGCCTTGATTGTAACGATTTGAGAATCAAATTTTCTCATGTTATCCTTTTTCAGTTGTTGCCATGGCAAAACCCCAGCGAGGAAGGGGGGAGGTTGTGCCAAACCATTGGAACATCAACTTTTCTCTGAGATTGATTACAAGATGTGTTCAGGTCCTCAGTGTCACCTAGATGCTCACGTGGAAGTCACCTCACGTGTACGAGCAGCTCTGAAGAGCACAGCCCAGCAGACTACTTATAGGGCCAGTTATTCAAGCAGGGGATCAAGGTGCATCAGGAATGAGACGGGGAGACAGAGCAAGTGTATTTATTCAGGTAACGGTTTCCTTTTTCTATGCTTCACCTGTGGCTCTTTGGGATGTTTTCCAGGTTGCATCAAGTGAATTTCGATGCTCCCACTTGTGAAGGCAAGCGCCGAGAAAAGCTCTCCTTGATAGGGGACTTCTCCTCTTCGGCGGAGTTCTTCGTCACCATTGCAGTCTTCGCCTTCCTCTACTCGCTGGCTGCCACCGTGGTTTATATCTTCTTCCAGAACAAGTACCGTGAAAACAACCGAGGGCCTCTAATTGTAAGTGTGCATTTGCAGCATTTTCAGGCATAGGTCTTAATCTCTTGCTTTTTTTGGTGGTCGTGGCTGTGGCGTGGCCTGGGAGACCCAAGTGGCCCCATGCCCAAAGCGCTGTGGGATTCCACACTTCTCTCCCACTGCCTGCGGTGATGATGTTCACACAAATAGTGAACGTGTAGCTGGGTGATTGCAGGATGGGGGTCTGACCCATATGTCTGTGACAGCAGAGCTTCATCGGTGGGGAAAAGAGAGGAAAGGAGGTCCTAGGCATCATCCTAGCAGACGAATGAAACCGCGCCCCTGACCAAAGCCTAGCCAGGGAGATTGCTTATTGCTAATTACTGCTGGGTTCAGCCAAATTATTTTGCTTTGGAGATTTATGTGGCTGGTTTTCCAGTATAACCCTGAGCTCCCAGCACGTTTGCGTCTCCACTGGTTTATGAGGCTCCTCACTTTCCAGTTATCGCTCTGTGCACTTATCAAGCTGTGCCTGTTCGTGCCTTTATTTTTCTTTTTACTGATTCCTGAAGGCTTGTGATGAATGCACAGCAGTATTGGGGTTTTTTTATTTTCTTTTAAATCAAGGCTGTAAAGCCAGTGGGAGCTATTTTGTTCGAGGTGTCCGTCACCTCTAAGTGCTCCGGGATCCAGCCCTTGGCTGGGTCAGGTCTCTGCGTCTGCTGTAGGGTCACCTCTCCATGGGCAACCCTCTCCTCCATGACTGCAAGGATAAGGTTGCACTAAAGGAGAGGGGATGTTTCTCTGTCGTCTTGGTGTGAGGAGCGATTCAAAGGGAAGGCGGCGGGAGTTTAGTGAGGACTGACATAAGTTCTGGCTTTAAGAAAAAGCTAAAGTTCATGATTGGCAGAAACCAGACGTTTGGCTGACTTGTGCCTTAAATGACTGAAAGCCACCAGAAAAATATAATAGAAAGGAAAATAAATCACCAGCGCAGAAAGGCTGTACCTGTTAAAGGGAATAACGACAGTAACAGTGAGCAAAAGATTGAGCTGTAGGAAGGTAATCTTCGCATCATGGGGTTTGGAGGGAAAGATTTTCCTGCTGCAAGGAGATGTGAGTTGTTTTATTTCAGTCTGCATAATTCAGAACTGATGAATTGTTGCAGAAGGAAAAATTCTCATTCCACATCAAAGGAAATGAATCATCTTCATTTGGGGGTTGTTGGGACCTTTCCTTTCTCCCTAGTAAATGGTGAGGAAAGGAGGGGAAATCTTCACAGAGGAGAGGTAAAACAGGCAAGATAAAGGGGTCCCTATAGAAACAGTAAATAAATAAAGTGCCTTGCTTCTGCTTGATTCAGTTGATATCAAGTAATATCTCATTTCAAACTGTCTTATCAAAGGATTAGTTGCAGCGATCTGCCATTTAAATTTTCTTGTGGAAAATAATTCTTTCTTCTGACCAACTACATTATCCTGTGTAGCTATAGAAAAAGGAAAGAGGAAAAAACGATAGCAGTATGTCAGCTTGCGATGTGGCTGTTTGCCATCGTCCGGGACTTTCCTGATGCAGCTGCTGCGGTCGCGTTTGTCACAGGATGCGCGGCGCAATCCGCCGCGGCATTAACGTGGCAGTGATTTAATTTGTTCTGCGTAAGGGGTTGTAATTGAATCTACAGGTTAAATTTAACCGGTGTCTGTTACCAAAGCGGCTGTTTGCAATTTCCCAGTCTTTAAACCGAGCCTAAATGACCTTATTTGTTCAGAATATAAAGACGCTTCTGTGTGTCCTACAGCAAAAGCAGCTCCTGCTGCTGAGTGGTGGTGGGAAGTGGCTTAGGGTTATGCTCAGCTTGTGCCTGCCCCGGCCACGTGCTCCAGCATCTCCTCTGCACTGCCAGCTCTCGGTTGGGTATTTTTAGAAAAAAAAAAAAAAGATTCTTTTTCACACACATCCCTGCTGGTCTTTGCCCGGTACAATGATTGCAGCATCACAGCCTGATTGGGACAGGGTGCGAGTCCTACTGTGTGGTGGAGATGTAAGGCAAGCGCAGAGCCCCAGGCAGAGGACAAGCACGCAGCTGTAGGCAGGAGGAATTCAAGGGTCAAGGGAAACTGAGTGCAACCCGCCTTCCCACGGCTGCAGGATTCACCTCAGGGGTGTAACGCGTTGTGCAGAGGAGGCAGGCGGCGCATCCTCCAGCTCCGGGCAGATGCCCCGCTGAGCTGACGTAGCCAGCGAGATCACACCTACGTCAGCTCAGATGTGTGAGGATGTCTCATCCCTGAGATGATGGTTCCTCGCGAGGAAAAGTGCTGCAGAAACGTGGGGTGCTTTGTGCCGGCCTGAGTGGAGGCAGCGGCCCCGCAGCACGCGTGGGCGCGGGTGGCAGGGCAGTCCTGGCTCCAGCCTCGTCGCCGTGCGTCGGGCGCCGTTTCCAGACTACCCGTTCTTTGCTTTTTAAGCGAAGAGTTAGAAGATGAGCGTTTCATCTGTCCTTGCTTCTGCTGCCGGGCCTGATCACAATCTCACGTTTAAAACCATTCCCGTTTTAAGCCTTGTACTTCCTCTTGGCTTGATATTTGCTCAGTCTGGGGTGACATCTGCCTTCAAGCAGCCCCCTCGCAGAGCTGGCTGCCTTTCCTCCCGACAAATTTTCAGGGTTTGAAAAAGGAATATGACAGGAGAAGTGGAGAGGGGGAGGGGGGGGGAACTTTCACTCAAAATTTTAATTTTTATCTATTTATTTATTTATTTTCCAAAAAACCCTGCACAGGCAGTCAGAGCACCATCAATGCATTACCAACTTGCAGTGGCCCGCCTGGATGCAGAATATAAAATGATAAAGATTTTAATGACCCCTAAGTCACAAGGAAAGTTGCAGAGAAAATTTCAGTCAGAAATGTCTCGAGTTTACCTTGTTTATACAAATATAGGGAAGCCCAACCGCGTGTGCTGAGATCTCGGCGAAGCATCACTTTAACTGTGGTAGAATATTTTAACGTTCAGTGTGAAGTGAGATATCATGGCAAGGAAATATTTCCAGCAGGAGAAGCCGTTAACTCCTTCCGCGACTGTTTGGACAGCACCGGCGCGTTGTATTCACTGTGCCGTGAGCCATGCCTGTTGCTAACGTTGCCCGTCAGGTTTTGCGGATAAAAATCTTCCTTTTGGTCGCGCAGGGCTCCGGTTCTGTTACTGGTCTGCGATGGTGGTGGTGGTGGTCTGCAATGGTGGTGGTGGTGGTCTGCGATGGCCCCTTCCCACGGGGCTGTCAGCAGCGAGCCCTTGCTGCCTGCACCCTCCGCTTGCCATGGAGAGATTGTTTTGGGGGGGTTCATACTAGATAGATGAACCTAAGAGAGGACCTTGGAGTCCCAGCTCCTAAAGGAACAAGGAGGAGTTCACCGGGGATTAAATACCTAATAGATATGTGCGGTGTGTTTCTGAGCTCTGCAAACCACAGCTGGGATTTTAATTTCATTGCAAGCTCTCGCCCGATGCGCGCGTGCAGGGGGGAGCGGGGGGCTTCCCCCCGTGGTTGCGACACGTGCAAGCCCGTTTCCCAAATGACTGATTAGTGCTCAAGAGCCAGAAACATTTTAAAGAAATTAATTGGGGATTAATGGATCCGAGGTACAAAATCTCACCAGTCCTCAGTATATCTGCGTCTCTAAGCCGAACCGAAGCGGATTTCCACCATGAGAGCAGAGACGAGCTGCACCCTGGGACCGCCGCCCCGAGCACCTCTGTCTTGATGCCCTGTTTCAGATCTACGTGTTGGCAGCTGCTTGCAAGCAGAGAGGAACCGACCCAGCGGTTAGTCCTCTGCAGAAGTTTTAGGGGATCAGGGGTAGATTCTTCCATCTGCCTCTGGAGTGGGAAAATAAAGGAAAGAATAGTCATGGTCAATATATATCGGTACCCATCACTCAGACTTCTTATTCCTTTTTCCGTGGTTTCTATACCCCATATGTATTCCATTTAAAACCCACACTCTGGGAATTCTATCTCTGCCTTCAGGTTTGTCTTTGGGAAGTTATTGTACGTGAAAAATCGCATGGGTTTATGTACAAATGTAAATCACTTTATTAGTATTCCAATCAATTCATATAAAAGCATAAAATGATTTGGCCAAGAAAAGTGACTGACATAGCCCTGAAAAGAGATATTTCATTTTTATAGTGATTACTTGATAATCTCATTCTTACAGTGCATAAAGATGCTTACATGTAAGAAGAGGAGATCTTTCCTTTGCATCTGGAGTCCTGTGAATAATCACATTAAGCAGAAAGGCATTTGGTTCTTTACATGTGTTGCGGACCAAGGGAGTTTAAGTACACTCCTAGGCCGCTCATTGGGGATGTCTTTGATTAAACATGTTTTATTTCCTCCCCTTTGTCCGGCTTTCTAGAAAATAAATACGAAAAGAATAAAGAGCTATCTGTAAAAACAAAGACTGAATCCTTTGCAGTTAAAAAATGCAATTATGAATAACCTGAGTAATTCTTTGCATTTCAAAGAGCCGTTTCAGCCTGCTTTTGTCATTTCCTTTTTGAAACACAAGCCACAGTGACCTTGCTGCACACACTGGTGCCTCCCAAAGGGCTCTGCACGTCCCTGCCAGGAGCACGCTCACAAGGCCATGCACCGTTGCAAGAAGCATGTAGTTCTTTCAAAGGTTCTTTCAGCAGAAAACCTGGGGTGGGACCTTGTTCAAACCAGAAAAGAGCTAAACCGCCACCGTCGGAAGGCGTTTGGTGCCTGCAGCGACCTGCTGTCGGCCACTTTCCCGGGCCGGGGCTGTGGCGCTCGCTGGGGTGGTTCTTGAATTTTTCGGTCAATTGTGACTGTGAAAGCAAATCCTCTGAGTGGTTTGCCCCTCCTGGGGTGAGGAAATCTCCCTCTGCTCCCGCGTGGCTGTGCCTGAAACCTGTTGGCGGTGCCGCCGGGCACTGGCTGGGAGGGCCGATAGGCTTCGGCGTTTGAGGAGTTCCTCCCTTGTAGGCGGTAAATGTACAAGAGGGTTTTGTCAAGTGAAAAGGTTCTGTAGCGTGAGCGTTAGTGGATGGAAGCAATGTGCTTCCGTCGAGCCAGCAATGTGCCATCGCAGCCCAGAAGGCCAACCGCATCCTGGGCTGCATCAGAAGAAGTGTGGCCAGCAGGGCGAGGGGGGGATTCTGCCCCTCTACTCCACTCTCGTGAGACCCCACCTGGAGTACTGCCTCCGGCTCTGGAGTCCCCAACAGAAGAAGGACATGGACCTGCTGGAGCGTGTCCAGAGGAGGGCCACGAGGATGATCCGAGGGCTGGAGCACCTCTCCTATGAGGAGAGGCTGAAAGAGTTGGGGCTGTTCAGCCTGGAGAAGAGAAGGCTCCGGGGAGATCTTCTTGCGGCCTTCCAGTCCCTAAAGGGGCTACAGGAGAGCTGGGGAGGGACTTTTTACTGGGGCATGGAGTGATAGGACGAGGGGGAATGGCTTCAAACTGGAAGAGGGCAGGTTTAGACTGAACATGAGGAAGAAGTTTTTCCCTGTGAGGGTGGTGAGGCACTGGCACAGGTTGCCCAGAGAGGTTGTTGAGGCCCCATCCCTGGAGGTGTTCAAGGCCAGGCTGGAGGTGGCCTTGGGCAACCTGGGCTGGTGGGAGGTGTCCCTGCCTATGGCAGGGGGGTTGGAACTCGATGATCTTCAAGGTCCTTTCCAAACTAAACCATTCTAGGATTCTATGAAGCACTTGTAGAGAAGCCAGTTATGGGGCCAGCAGATGCAGTTTAGTGAGGGAGGAGGGAGCTCGAGCGTGGCAGAGATGCCAGGCGCCCTCCGGCCAGGCCAGGGCTGAGGTTTTGCCCAGGGCCATCATGCCAAACTTGGTCAATGCTGGCTGGGAGGGAGAGCGGGGCACAGAGAGCGCATGGGGACATGTGTGTCACAGCACTCCGGGGTTTGCTGAAGCCACCAAGCAGCTCAGAGCAGGCGAAACGCATCCCCTTTCCAAGCCATGAAGCAGCTTCTGCAGATGCTTTCGGCTGGGTGAGATTGTGCTGGACACTGGGGGATCCGAAACTGCACTCGGGAGACTTAAGCGGCTGCCCTCTCCAAAGACGGGCGTTTTGCAAAAGCCAGTAGCTTGATAGCAAGGAGAAATGTTTCAGTTACCGTGAAAAGAAAAGGCATTCACAGTTCTATTCTAAAACATATAATACATATAAAATTGTTCCAAACAGGCATTTTTGGCAAACTCAGTAATAGCAAGTTTCAACTTGAAAAAGGCAGCAAGAATTTTCTTTTTTTCTTTTTTTTTTTTTTGTTACACATACTTCAGGCTCTTAAAAACTCCCTCCTTGGATATTCAGCATATTTGAAATCTTGTTTTCTGCTTTCTCCTACACGTTCCTATTTTGCCTTCATCCCAAAGGCACCTGTAGGCAGACCAAAGTATCTCAGCTGAGATCTGAGAAAGAAACTTTGCAATTAGGAGTGTAGCGCAACCGTACAACAATGGGCACTGAAGAGATCTGTAGGCACCATTTCAAGAGAGCAACTACAAAAATTACTTTGTTCCAAAGGAAAAAAAAAAAAATCACCCATGCTATGGGGATATTAAACATTCAAATGCAAGATTTGTTTTAGTATGCAGACACTCTGGCTTTAATTACCAAGGAGAAATTCCCCAGATAGACATTAAGCCACAGAACAGCTTAGCTTGAAATTCACTTTTATTTTCAGCATGTCATTATCTTGTAACTCTGTTCCACCCAGAGCTGTGAAAATGTTCAGCCAGAAATCCAAACCCACTTGAAAACAAGAGAGGTTCGAGTTCCAGCCAAAGCTGAAGGTTAGCAGAGATTCAAAATAAATAGGAAGATGCAGGTTTGCTCTAGTTGTGTATTTTGCTCCGTGCACGGCGTAGAGGAGACGGAACAAATCCTCCAAGAGCCCGAGTCCGGCCATGTGGCCTTGGGGAGGGCACCCGCGGGACAATTCCTTGTGTTTCGTTGGCCTTTCTGTCCTGTCTTCTCGACAAGCTGTTGCTCTTGTGACGTGTTTCTGGGAGCAGTCGTGTCCTCCAGCCATCAGAGGGGCTGGATGGCCTCTTCCCCAAGTCCGGCTGGGTGACCTCTCCCTGCGGGCTGGCTGTGTTTCTTGCGCCCAGCCAGACTTGACGGTTTTCAGGAGTTCCTTTATAAAAGGGGCTGCGGATGCTGATCGCAGCCCCCCAGGAGCAGCGACCCTTTCCCCGAGGCTCTGATCTGCTCTCAGACAGGGGAATCGGTGGCAGAGAGGGCAGGATCGGGCAGGGTTAGGCTGGTGTGGACACCCCGGTGCAGGGCAGCAGAGGAAAGCAACGGAGGGCTGGAGGACGGGGTGAGACGGAGAAGACAAGACCTGAGAAATAACATGACTTAGTCCCTTTAGGACCTCAACTGCACAGTGCTGGTGGATGTCCCTAGCAGTACTTTATAGCCCAAGACACGAGTTACTAGCAATTAGAGTGAGGGACTGGTGCAGATTGCAGTCATTAGTGCCACGAGTTGTGTAAGTGCCTCACCAACACGGGGTCAGGCTCTGTGACCCCAACAGCGTCAGGGGTTCAGACCACCCCTGCTGCTCTCACCTGCTTGAAGAACTCTGCTCGCTTTTAAAACTTCCCTCTTTTCAGCAAGTTTAAGCTCCTGCATTGTGTTAGTTTTGGTCAATTTCTCTCTGTTTGCTTCAAATTTCTGCCTGCTGCTATGCATTTATTCTATTGCTATTGCCAACGCGCTGATTGCAGAGCTTGGTTTAGCTTGCAGAGTCGGATAGAGTGGTGGCGTTGCGAGAGAATTGCTTGTCGTTTAAAAAATGTATTCCCCAAAACTCCGGTGCGTCCCCGTCTGTTGTGTCCGTCAGAACCTATACGAGGGGTGGCATCCAGGTAGATAACGCGTCAAGCCTCATAGCAAATAAAGAGCATATCCCATCATAATCCATGGCTCAGTGAGTGTCTGGTGTTTCTACCAGCTGGAATTTTTAGGAAATGGTTGCAATTGAACTGTTGCCTCTAGGAGTCCGTTTCTCGTTCAGTTACTGCTAGGATATATAAGATACGATAATTTCCGTTGCTGGAAATCTCCCTGAGAAGAAAAATTACTCTGGGCTATATGCCTCTGCCTACCCAGAGTCTCTTCGGGTGTTGATAGTTGTCAGCTCCTGGGCTTCACGCTCTCCAAGAGAGCCCATGTGGCCGGCGTGAAGGGAGGTCAGAGGGACTCGAAGCTCAGCAGCAGACACAGGCCTGCAGAAAACAAATTGTGGCACTGTTAAAAGAGAAGGATGTATCCTTTGGGAAGGCATCCAAGCACGGTTAATTTAATCCCATCTGCGTGAGTGGAGAAATCCTTTGTTCACGGCTCGCTTGTGCGGGTGGTTTATTGACTGGTGCGTCTTCCATTGTGGAAGAAGCTCGTGTCCTCCATCCCTCCGGTGCCGCAGAGAGCTCCTTCCCCGAATGGCAGGTATGCTTGCAGAAGAGGAGAATGAGGTTTCCCAGGGATCACTTATTTCTTTGGATAGCAACCCAAAATTCTGCCGCCTTAACGAACATTTCTCGTTCTTCCGCGTACACCTTTCCTTTGTAAGGGGGAAGGGGAAGCAGCCCCCACGGGAGGTGGGCTATCAAGACGCAGCGATGCAGTTAGTGGTATGTTAGACTTTGGCACCTCTACCATCTGTTGTGGGCTGACAGATGGGATGAAATATGACAGCAGAAAGGCTCTTCTGTTTTAGCAAGACACAAGAAAGCTTGAAAAATCACACCTCCTCCCTCCTTTCCCCCCAAACCCACACAACAACAGTGTCACTTGGCCACTTGTTCTGGCTAAGACGAGGAGAAGTTTATGCCTGTGGGTGCTCCTGAGAGCCTTTCGAGGGAAAAGTGAGCAGAGTGGTTCAGAGCGGAGCTGCTCGGAGGCGCTGGATCCTGGAGGGACCGCCACCCCTTCTCCCCTCTTTTCGCGTGGATGGGAATTAGGAGCAAACGCTTCACCGGGACAGAGAGGAGCTGAGGAGTCTCTCTGCTTGGCAAGTCTCCCCGTTCGTTTCTTCGCTCGGGGTGACGGGCGGCTGCACGGCTGGTGCAGCGGGGACATTTGGCCTTACCTGTAGCTGGTGAGAAAACTCCTCATCTGGTAGCTGAGTATTAGCCAGTTTCAGGTTCTCCCTGAGATGCTGCCGCAGATGGAAACGCTTCCTATCGGAGCCGCCCCGGCTTGTCTGTAGGAGCACACGGGGTGGGAGCCAGCCCTCAGGAGGGCCCAGCTCCTTTCCAGGCATCTGTATTTTTTTAATTGGTCCCAACTCATCGGCCGGGCGCCCTGAGCAGCCATATTCCCAAGGCAGGTCAGCATCCCGGGTACCAGCCGCACGCTTGTGGGAACCTGCCCTTGGGGTCGGAGGTGCAAATGGCAGCCCAAGGGCTCTGCCCCGTTACGCACATCAAGCGCTTCTGAAAATTGGCTCTGTGGGCGATGACAGTAATCACAACCTTCCACGAAATAACAACCTCTTGTTTTTTCTCTCCTCTGGCGCAAGCTTTCGGTTTTCTGGTGATTTTTAATATTTTTTTTTTCTTCCCAACGGACACACCAGTATAATGCTTCCAACTAATTTGTCTTTTAGGATTTCATTGTGACAGTGGTCTTCTCGTTCTTGTGGCTAGTGAGCTCATCTGCTTGGGCTAAAGGACTGTCAGATGTAAAGATTGCGACCGACCCAGACGAAGTGCTATTACTGATGTCTGCCTGCAAACAGCAGTCCAACAAGTGCTTGCCTGTTCGCAGCCCTGTTATGTCAAGCCTCAACACTTCGGTTGTAAGTGCCTTCGATTACTTCTTTTCGCCGTTACCTTGCAGACGTATTTTCATCTCTTTTTCACCCGTGTATTGACCTGAACCGGCTGCTGTAAACCAGTTAGCTGACAAGGTTTAATTGGAAGCCCAGCCTGGCCGCGGGGAGAGGCGGAGCGTGACTCGGGAGGGCTCTCTGCCGCGGGGCAGCAGCGGGATGAGCGCGCGGGGTTGGGGCAGGGAGGAGGCAAAGCGTCCGTCCACGTGCATTGCTCGGCCTGTCCGCTTTTAACGGGCTCGCTGCCACGCTTTTGGAAAGGGGCCTGTGCGCTCCTTTAGGAAGGAAAGGGGTTGTGCCTTACAGTTTCCTTTAAAGATCCTCAAAAAAAACCAATGTAATATTGGTCTTCAGAATGTTTAAAAAAAAAAAAAAAACTACTTTAGGCCAGCAGAGCAATTAATTTCTCTCTTTTAAAATATTTCCTTTTTTAAATTTTATCTTTCCACAGTTTCTTTTAACTAAATTATGTTTCCAAACAAACAAAAAAATTATTTTGGCCTAAAACCTCAACTTTTTTTTTGGAAACATAAAGGAAAACAGACACCCTGTGAGCTACAGCTAAGGGAGGTGAATTTGGGAATTTGCTCCAAAGCTGAGAAGATTTTCCAGCAGGTCGTGGGAGAAGGATGGACTGCGTGCAGGGTCCATAGCGTTAGGTTGGGCTGTGAGACCGCGGCTGCCGGGTGACGAGCTCCTCTTCTCCCCCACCTAGGTCTTTGGCTTCTTGAACTTTATCCTCTGGGCAGGCAACATTTGGTTTGTGTTTAAGGAGACGGGCTGGCATTCCTCGGGCCAGCGGCACCCTCCGGACACCATGGAGAAGCAGTCCAGCAGCTACAACCAAGGGGGCTACAACCAAGACAGCTACGGGCCGGCGGGTGGCTACAACCAGGCGGGCTCCTACGGCCAGGTGGGTGAATACGGCCAGTCCCAGAGCTACGGCCAGAGCGGGCCGACCTCCTTCGCTAATCAAATTTAGGGTTCACGCAGCACGAGCTCTTGCATCCCTCACCTGTAGCCAGTTTAACAGGTCTCAAGTTTCAGTGGCGCCGGATTTTTAAGGGTTTTACCTAAATTAATACTACAACACGGTGTTTAGTGTCGATTGAAGATCGGAGCCTGCCTCCTGAGACAGATGGGAGGGGGCCGGTGGGCTGGAGTTGGCCTTTTGTTCCCCCGACTAGCCAGATGCAGGGGATGTGCTCATCGCAGGTGGTGACCTGGAGTCGGTGTTGTAGTACGTACTGTAGAGATAACTTTATGGTAGTTTTGTATGTGTTAAGATGGTAGAAGCATTTTGTAGCCTCAAGTCTGTAGTATTTAATATGCATAATATAATTGAATTTCCTTCTGCATTTTGGTGAAAAACGGAAGTGTTTTACTATTATTTCTACAGGTTATTCTGTATATCCATGCATGTAATATTGCACCTAAATTTTCAAAACTGCCTGTCTGTGACTCTTCGGAGCATTTGTTTCGGTTATACCTTTTTGTTTCAGAAGATTTTACTATGATTTCAGTTAACCGAGTCATCCGTACTTTAGTGCATGGATAAGCAGTTTCATACTACCAAATGTCTGGACTGTGTAAATGGAACTTCTCAACTTCTGCCACTACATTTTGTTAAATGTACGTTTAAAAGAAGTATGCATCTTTTATATATTTTGCAGAGTCGAATATATGGCTTACCCGGGTTCTGAATGCTTTGTAACTAAAATGTTTTTCCTTGAAATGGCATTCAGTAGTATATATGGTACCTGACCAATGTTTATTCCATTTAACTCAGCTAAGTATTCATTCTATAAATCACTATTTCTATGGATGTTTTGTGAATCTTTTAACGTGAGCTGTGGAAAATAAGGACCAAGTAACTGTGTTATATGTTTACAAAGGTATTTATTTAACTAAGATAACAGAGGTGCAGATATCAGTACATCAAACCACGTGAAAATGCCCTGTTGCTTAATACAGCAAAACATGGAAACCGCATGTATTGTTGTGACCTTACAAAGCATAAGTATTCCTTTATACCCTCTTATAATAAGAAAACCTTTCCACCCGTGCTGTTTCAAGATTGTTAGATAGCCCTCTGTTCTGTCGCTGCTCTGAGCGCTAGCTTGGTGCTACTGGAGAATGTAACTGGATCGACCAAATAACCCAGGCTCGGAGGAACTCATCCTAAAATAGCCAGAGCCAGGCTTGCAGCCCGTTGGGATTTCTCCCTGGGCAATTCCGCCCTTCCTCACTACAGCATATGGGACACAGTGACACAAATGAAAGCCTGAAGCACAACACACTAACCAAAACTGATCATCTGCATTTCTAAATCAAAGTGTATCAGTATATAATCTTATTGTATGAGCTGTAATGGTGAAAGCATCTTAGCTTAAAACAGCTTAGTCTCTTCTATGATTGTTGTAACCAATTTATGGCTACTCGGTGGATGAATCTATATTGTGATATCTATTTGACCCTAATAAAGTTATTGCATACAATGCATCTTTTCAGAGTATCTTAATACTAAAATGTCATTGCTAATAACTAAGAAGAAAACTATTAAAGATAAATAACTGTTCCTGTGCTGGACCTCATTGGTCATATTCTTACTGTTTTCCAACACTTTTATGAGGATTGTTTTAATGTACAGTGGAGTACGACACTTCTACAGACACCTGTCATTAAAGGTCAGTAACACAAGTTTAAAAAAAAAAATTAAAACTGTGCAATTTAATACCTGCCTGCCTCTCTCCCTCTCTTTCCACCTGTCAGTAGCCCAGTACTGCGCTAACTATCCCAGTTCTGAGGATTGCTGGAAAGCCATGTTTGAGCTGTAGAGAGGACAAGCTGGAATATCTAAATGTCCTGGTATTCCAAACGGGAGCAAAATACAATCTTTTGAGTCAATGGAAAATTTCATTTTGGCTTTCAGTTCTTGTGTTCCTTGTTTTTTCAAGTTTGGAAAAAGTTAGATATGGGCAAGCCAGGAGAAAGTGAAATCTGTGTGTGGCAGGGATGGGGGTGGGATGTATGCTCTTCATGCCCCCTCCCACATAGTCCTACTTCTCCTCTTTTTTTTCTTTTTTTTTTTTCTTTTTTTGAAAAAAAAAACCACTTTGTATTAGTCGATGAGGACTGTGCCAGGTTGGGTCATCTAAGCCTCTCCGCTAGAAATACATAGAGTTTTTTGTGTCAGCGAGCTTTCTCTTCGGCAGCTTTTCCACCTAGATCAGCAGGGTCCCATTTCCAAACTTTTCTGTCCCATGCTGAGGGTTAGAAACTTGAGGTTTTGCTTAGGTTCATTCCTGCATTTCAAACACGCTGAAGTGCTTGTGTAACCGTGTGAGCGCAGGAACTGCAGCTTCAAACCCTGGGGAGCTGACGCCCCTGGAGAAAGGGCAGTTTCTCATACAAGATTGGGGACAGAATTAAGATTATGACATATTTCGGGTATTAATTGTGTAACTCCAAATCTAAGATTTTCTCGTGAAGGGCACAGCTGGTGGAAGAGTTGACAAAAATAGTGACACATGTTTTCATTAAAATCTTGCCTTTTGCTTTACCCATTGGCCAGACATTCACAGGTATGTTAGCTCCTTGCTGCCACGCAGAAGACTTGAGCTGGTTGTTATCCTTTGGGGACCATAGTCTTCACTGTGAGTTATGAAATGGAAAATCTCTTCATCTATAGCTTCTCAGATTAATATAGTGTGGCAGCAGCAAAAGTGAAAACAAAAATGATGCATGCGCTTGTCTGTGCTATATAAGAAAATGTATGAGTGTTTCCTCCGTGTTCCTCTGGATTCGAGTCTTATCACATCGTTGGGAAACTTGAAGTTTATTTGAAGTGGGAATAGTGACTGTACAGCAAAGTGTTGAGCAGCAAGATGGAAAAGACTGCATTTGATGCTTCCTGGGTTTGAGACAAATAGCTAAGTAAACTCGAGCATCCTCTGTGAAACTGCTGCTGGCAGACTGATTGCTTTCCTACTTCATCATTAGTGAGTATCTCTGCCAGTTAGTTAAATAACTAGGTCAGCCTGGGAAAAAACATGTTCCTTGATCTTCTGTGCTGTCCCTCCTGTTTTCCCATGTGTTTCTCTTTATAGCCCATTTCTCAGCTACCCAAGATGGGAGCGGATTTGCATTACCAAGTGCAGAGCTGCGGAGGAGAGGCAGGTACCTCTGCGAGCGTGTCAGCGGAGGTGGGAGCGCAGGACGTTCTCTCCAGGTGCCTCAGAGGCCACGGAAGAGGTATGCTCACACGCTGCTTTAGGGTTTCCCCATTGCTTTTGACTGGGGAGGGGATGCACTTTGCAAAGCTGCAGCATCATCCCCACGTGGAGAGGGTCTGGAGCGGGCAGGGAGCACCGCTGCGGGTACCCGCAGGGTCTGCAGCCCGCTGTGCTCCCTGCCCGGCACATCAAGGAGACAAGGAGGAATTTAGATGTAAATCCAGCCCACAGGGCTGTGCCCTTACTTGACAGGGCAAATATTTGCTGTGCAATACTTACCTGATGACAGATTAAATCTCCTTAACCGTTGCCATCGAGCTGCCCGTAACAGAGCCGCCGTGGTGGCCAGGACTTGGAGAAAGTTTGTTCTCCTGTTGCATGAATTCATATTGAAATTGCCTGACCTGATTGGGTTAATTATTTCCAATCTGTGTATGCTCTCAATTTGAATGAGCAATTCAGGCTCTAGCCCTGAATTAATCTTGGCTGAAACTCTGAGGTTCTGATGAAAGAGGCGGTTGCGTGCAACGCGCGCTGTGCCAGTCTATAGTCTGCTCCTGACAATATGTGCAGAGTTTCACAGTTCATATTACAGACAGATAAAGAACTACCGAGTAAACACTGCCATGTATTGTTTCATCCTTTGCCGAAAAAATTCTTCTCATATTATGCCATATCATGTCATAAGCATTTAGTCCTCTGTCTACTAGTTTTAAGCCAGATTTGAGTCAAAATCTTTATGTATGTGAATGGATGGGCTACTTGGCTTACTCTCTCCCTGACTTAACTATTCTTTTTCAGGATTTCTTTTTATTCCCTCCTCCTACTAAACCCACGAGCTTTTCCCCCTGGAGTTTTCTAACAGCAACAGTTATATCTGGTGCTGATTGTCCCATCATTCTTCAATACCATACATCCTCAGCAGCAAGATCTTAGCATTTTGATATGAAATCCTAATAGTCGAGCGGGGGGTGGGGAAGTCATCCCATTCATTGCATTTGGCTACCAGTTTTTTTTCCTTAGCTTTTTATTGTTGGGTCCTCCTTTAATAAGATTTTAGAGTTTTATGAATATAGCCGCCTTTTTAAAGTCTAAATGTCCTATAATAAAACATTTCTCAGGGGAAAAATTATTTGGTAATAGTATTTTCAGGCTTCCCTCTGAAGGTGAGTATCATACCAGAAATGTTGGGCTCATCCCTTAACCATTAGATTTTCAAAGAAACCGAAGATCTTTTCAAAGATCCCCGCAGGCGCTCTGTTCCCTGACAGCCCCCACATGAGGCACGAGTGTATTTTGGCCAAAGTGCTGTAACACATCTGAAAAATGCCTGGGTGTGAGATGACAAACCGCGTTTCCCCGCAGACAGACCAGTTCTAATACCTTTTCTTAAAATGGCGTTTTACCTGCTCTGTCTCAGGAATGGGATTCATAAATATTTTAATTTTTCATGACCCCAGAGCTAAATTCCAGGCCGAGCTGGGTTATCTCCCACGTGTGCGCAGCAGGGGAGACGGGACGACCCGTGGGTGCCTCCCAGCTGGGGTCTGCCCCTCGCCCCGACCCCTGCACAGAGCCGCCGATGCAGATAAATACCGGTGCAGATTTCACTCTTGAATGAAATCAAATTGACTATGAAAAGATATTTATTTATATTTATTTATATATTTTTTAGAGCCACGAGGATGATGCGAGGGCTGGAGCACCTCTCCTGTGAGGAGAGGCTGAAAGAGTTGGGGCTGTTCAGCCTGGAGAAGAGAAGGCTCCGGGGAGATCTTATTGCGGCCTTCCAGTCCCTAAAGGGGCTACAGGAGAGCTGGGGAAGGACTTTTTTCTGGGGCATGGAGTGATAGGACGAGGGGGAATGGCTTCAAACTGGAAGAGGGCAGGTTTAGACTGAACATGAGGAAGCAGTTTTTCCCTGTGAGGGTGGTGAGGCACTGGCCCAGGTTGCCCAGAGAGGTTGGTGAGGCCCCATCCCTGGAGGTGTTCAAGGCCAGGCTGGAGGTGGCCTTGGGCAGCCTGGTCTGGCGGGAGGTGTCCCTGCCTATGGCAGGGGGGTTGGCACTCGATGATCTTCAAGGTCCTTTCCAACCTAAACCACTCTATGATTCTATGTTTCTATGATTTTTTTAAAATCACGATGGCCAAGAGGCAGGTCTTCCTGGGACACCCAGGACATCACTTAGACCATCGCAGCACAGGTGGGAGCAGCAGCATGCACCCCAAAAGGCATGGTGATGGAGAAACTAACGGGTAGGAAACACACACTGTGTGATTTTATTTATCCTCCACATTCTCTGCCTCCTGGAATAAGTGCAGGGGTTCAGTTTTGAGGACGCTTAGCAGCACGTTAGCATGGCTAAAGCAGCTACGGGTGAGCAGGAGCTGGTTTGGCTCTGGGACCAGAGGGGGACAAGAGCCATGAGCTAACTGACATCGGTGCAAAGCAGACTGCGGGTTGCAGCAGCACAGCTATGGATGCCTTGAGCTGGTTAACCCCCCCGTTAACCTGCGCCGGGTCGTGTCTCCTCTTCGCACGCCACCCCGCAGAAGAGGAGGAGAAAGGTCCTTCCCCAGCGGGGCTGAGCCCGCTTTGGCTGGGCAGGAGGGGCACGGGCGGCGCGGGGGCACCGCGGGCTGTGCCTGGTGCTGAGAGACCGACCGCAGGGAGCACATTAGACCTGCTGCTTCTGCCAGCTTTCCCCACCTTAACTAATGGATTTCAAAGGGATGGAGCGAGGGGAAAATAGCATAAGGCTGTGGCGGCCAGTCCTGCTTTGAGCTCAGATGGAGTGGGGGGCTTCTCAGTCTCGGCTCTTCGGAAAAAAATACACGTGTCATGTAAGATCAAAATGACCATATTCTGGTCACAAAGGCATCAAGCTATTACCTCCCCGGGTGCAAGTTAGCAGCGCTTCTCCTGCAGCTGCTGAAGGGTTGGCTGAAGAAATGAAGCCCGCGTGGCGAATGGTGGGAAAGCTTCTCCTGCTTTCGGTGTTCCCTCGTGGCTCCGTCCCTCTGCCCGGGGCTGCAGCGCCGTCTCCGAGGCAGCCAGGGCTCCATCACACACAAACGTTGCGCAACGCAAGGCTTCCTGAACTGCAGAAAGTACTTTAAAAAGGATGGGAAAAGTCTGGGAAAATACCAAAAAAAATGGAGACTGCGGCTTTTCGCAGTGGCAGTTACTTTAAGTGAACTGCCTGTAAAGATTTTGCAGTTTTAGGTGTCGGGTAAGTGCGTAACTTGTGCAGCCAATATCGTTAACGCGTCAAACGTGCTAAAAATTGACCGATAAGAGCACCTGGGTAGTTCAAACATAAATAGAGCATATCAAAATAGACACAGAGCAGATGGCCTGACTCCCCGCACACCTTGCTGACCAGAATACACGAGCAATGCACACAGCCAAAATCTTGCTGTCTTCGAAGCTGATCATCTCCAAAGGCAAGGGTTATCCTCCTGCCACCCTTCTTCTGTTGGGCACCAACGCTCCTGCAGACGCTAATTAGTATATCCTAAAGGGATAATGTACCCCAGGCTCGCTTGAACTTGTTACCACCCCAGCAAAGCGAATCACCTGCTCGAGAGCTCCGGCTCTCAAAAGTCGGTCAGATTAAAAAACCTGCGAGCTGAAATCTGACCTACGGTGGAAAGAGCCCAAAACGCAGCGGGCTGGCTTTGCCAGCGAGCTCACGGCACCGCCTGTAGCTGATAAACACGCAACAGAGTCTGTTTCTCGCTCTCATTTTTACCTTGGACGCTAAGACCAAACATTACCCTTCTGCGGATTAGCTGGGATGTAAGGCTTTTCATGCCTCGTTGTACGGTTCAACAGATGTGAAAGGGAATTATCACTTCAACATGATATCAAGACTTTTTTTTTTTTTAGCTGATGGCAGATTACTAAGCCTGAATTCTTGTTTAATTTTAGTGTGTTAATTGATGGGATAATGAGCATTGATTATATGTGTTTTGGCTGCGTCATTGCAATTACAGGCTCTGTTTTATTCATGAGCCAGTCCTAAAGAATGCACTAGAGATCTAAGACAGCTTAAACCTCTCAGAAAAAGGCTCTGAATTGTTTGAGTAATGACACTCTTAGATGGAAAATTAAAGGTTCTCTTTTCCCATGCTTTTTAAGATAATTAAAATCCAGGAACAGTAAGGTGGTGAACATCCTTATTCATTAGCCTTCAGTAATTTAGCTTCCACTAAATGAGGAAAACATTTTAATTCTCTAGGCCATCTGTTGCAGTCTCCTTTGCGTGTCCTGTTACATAAAGTCTCATCCTGGGTAGTTTTACCATCGGCGTTGTATCCTTTCACCAGGAACGATGAGCTGGATGAGGTAGTTGAAGTCACTACCTATTAACAGACCACCCTGGGATTAAAACGCCCGCTTGGTCTTTTAGGTCGACGTTATCCTGCCTAGACACCTCTGGGCAAAGGAGCCGCGGAAGGGAGACCGCGCACAGAGATAGGCAGCGTGACAAGCGGTGCGTTTTCTAATAGCGCTATCCATGCCAATAAATAACAAAGTTCATCGGAGCCCTTCCAGTCTCTCTAATGTGCGACTGCTCTGCCATATGGCTCGGTGCTGCTTTCGGAAGCAGGCAGCATCCGTTCGGGTGGATACCAAAGCGGGGGCTCCGGGCTGGATACTGCTTTGCGAGCGGTTCGGAGGAAGAACAGATCTCCTCTTTGCACTGCGCCGGGGGAATAAATATTAAAGCAGGAGCATGCTCACCTGGGATAAATGTTGCATCAGAAATTGGGAAACGCTTGATTTCTGACTCCATCTATAGGAACAACTCACTTTATAGCTTGGGGTGAGGTACGTTAGCCCAGGTTAGAAAGGTTTCCCATTAAAGTGTATAAGCTGAATGGATTCAGTGTCTCAGTTATTCCTGATGCAAAGTTACATCCCTACAGATCTAAGAGGATTCAGGCTCCATGAGTTTGGTTTGTTTCTGTCAAATTCTCACATAAAAACAAAAGCCACGCTGCTTGCCACCCCAGCAGCACTGCCCTACAGGGGCTGCCTCAGACCCAGGTATTTGCCGGCTCGGTGATCACCAGGTAACATTCACACCATTGATAGGGCACGGCTGCGAGCGGGCTGCTTTCACGGGGCAGAGCTTGAATTCACCTGTTTGCTATTGCCCGGGTTGCTTAGAGATCGCAAACAGCCCGGCCTCGGGATGTGCGGCTGCAGGGCCAGCGTTCCCAGCACCAAGCAGTACTCGGTCAATCAGCCAGCTCCTGCTTCCACCACCGCAAGCCCTCCGGCTGCAGCAGGCATGCCCAAGCGGTAAGTCATCGCCGCCTTCTGTGCATCTCCGGTGATCCGCCGTTTGTCTTGAAATTCATTATCAGGATGGGTTTGTCTCTGTCACAAGCAATCCCTTCCGCTGTGTGTTGACTGCTCTGTAATTAGTTTCCAGCGCTTCAGCAAAAGTAAGCGGGCTGTAAGTTGTACCAGAGAGGAGGGGTGTGCTTCTCACAGCGGGGAGTCCTGCTGGAAATAAAAGCTGTGTGCCTGCTCCAAACTGGGAGCGCTGGTGAGCGGGGGGTGACAGACCATTCGGTACCTCCCTGGCGACGGGCTTAAAACTGAGAAACTTCCTGGAGCTCTTTCGTGTTCTGAAGAAATTACTTGAAGGATATAGCAAGGTCCCTCTCTTAAAATTATTTAATGAGCACCTTATTAAAGGCTACTTGTTTAGGTGAAGAATTAGGAGCTGTGTGATGTTGTGTGCCGCTCGTAAAGGCCGTTTTCCTTTCCGCTGTGAAGGAAAGCCAGTCTCCCTTGGGAAGCCCTGACTTCCTGGGGGATTAAATGAAACAGAAACGAGCAAGCCCACTCATGGAGAAACTATATATACCCACACAAGTCACCAGGTGATAACTGTGCCTCTCCCCTCTCTCTCCACCAGCACACCTATAGCCAAGCAGCTGGCATCCATAAAAGGTAAGGGGACCCGTTCGTTGTCCCTTGGGGGTTGAGGTCTTCCAAGGTCACAGCCTGAGTGCAGCAAACCCTGGTGACTTCGCAGAGCTGCGGAGACCCTGCAGACCCTCGACCGGTGCGAGACGAGAGGGTCTTGTAGGTCCCTGTGCAACATGCTCCAGCGTTGATCCACGTCTCCTCCTCTGCATGCCTTTCCCTTAAAAATCACAGCCCTGATCACCTGTGGTACCCGGTGGTGACGGAGGGCTGTGAGTGTGCAGTCTTTAGGATGCAGCTCAGGAGTGGGGAGGATGAATACAGGCAAATATTCCAGCTAAAATCCCAAGTATATGGTAATGCTGAAGTGCAGCACTGATGCTCAGAGACAAACATTTCTGTCCAGCCAGGCTTCCCAGATGGGCTGTACCTTCCCTGATACAGGATCCTGGGAGCCCAAATGCATCCAAAAGATGGGCAGTGTGGCCTGTCCCCATGGTGCGGCAGGTCCTTGCTGGGGGCCCAAGATGGGGGCAAACCAGACGGGCGTCACTCGTCACCTCGCCTTGCCACTGCCGCGTGCCCCAGCTCCCGTTGAAAGGTCCCTTTTGGGGGGGTGTTGGGACATGGATTGACATGGGACATGAGGCATGTTGCTGGCCCACTCCAAATAAAATCTGGGCCAGGTCCTCTGTGGGTATAAGCAGTTTCAGTCTCATTAACTTTAATGAAACTACACAGATTTCCACCCACTCAGGATGGTTCTGACAGATTCCTTTCAATTATATCTCAAATGCCACTTTTTCGGATAGGCTGATCGCTCTTTCTTTTCCCTGCCCTAGCTCTAGGAAAAGGCTCAGACCTTGAAAAAGCTTTCGCCACCGCGGCTCTGGTGTATAACAACTCCGCTGACGCCGAGGGCAAGCTCAGCAAAGCTGAAACCAAAAACCTGCTGCAAACCCAGTTTGGGGGTTTCATACGGGTGAGGGGGTTTGGGCGAGCGGGTGGTGGTGGGCGCTGCGGGCGCAGGAGCGGCGCCGCGGGCTCCGTCCTGCGTCTGGGCGGGCGTCAGCCCACGGGGTAATCCCGAGTGACTTTAGTGATTTGGTACAAACATCTTCAGAGAATGGAGTTGGTTTATGTTGAGCCTGCGTCTAACACAGGGCTACGGGAGGGGGGGCAGCAATGAACCACCGTCGACATGCCTGCTCGCGTTGGTGTTAACAAAGTAGGGCAATTGTAAAGAAAAAAAAAACCAAACACAAACAAAAAAAACCCCTCAGATGATGACAAGAGACTGTATTTATGAAGAGAAGAAACCCATTGCATTTAATGAGGCGTTTGGTAGTTCACCAGAGCGCCGACCCAGTACCGGGAGAGGCAGCCCCTGTGCCGCAGAGCCACGTGCGCTGCAGTCACTGGTGGGGCCGCTGGGAGAAAGGGAGCGGAAAGCACCTCTCCGTTGTCACCCACCCGGGGTGCCGGTGGCAGGCAGGTATGGTGGGAAACAGCTATATCACCACTTCTGGCTGTAAACTTCCTGCAGTTATTTTTTTTTTCCCCTCCCTAAGTAAAAAACCCAAACCAAACAGTTTTATCAAGTGGTAGAAAAAGCTATGTAGGACTAGTAAAAAGAGCTCAGCTAAGTAAATGAGAGAGATGTTTAGGAGTAAAAACATTCTTGACGATAGTTTTGCTTCCAAGAATAACAAAATCTCATGACTGGTTGGGGAGGGGGAATTGGTACCAAATTAGAAACTAGGCACCTTACAGAAAAGGACTTGAAAATATCAATAGCCAATCAAATTTGGAATCATGAGGTGTTTTGAAGATTATAAAACTAAAAGAAATTCCTGGAACTCTTTCTTTTTTTCATAAGGAAATATGAATAACAGACATGATACATAATTTTAATAATCCCTTCCATTCCAACAGTCATGTCCAACAGGACAGAGAATAGCAGCTACTGAAGTCATGTCTGTAAAATCAACAGTTTCTGAGACCTTCACAGTATATATTTGAGGACCTCTCTTGAGGTTGGGAGGGTGGGTGGGTTGGTTGGTTGGTTGGTTCCTCCCCAAGACATGGGACTCCATTTTTTTCCAGCAGTTACCAGCTCGATCATTATCACCGCCAGATTTTCAGTCGTGGCTAGGTGTCTTTTAAAAGATGTATTCTGGATTCAGGTGTAAACTTCGGGGACTCATTGCTCTGTCTGATTGCAATCATATTTCTGTTTGAGTCTCTTGGGATTCCTTTAGAAAAACTAATATGAATGTGGACATAAAAACCTGAATGGGAAGATAGAAAAATACATGAATTTTTACGTAGGTGTCTGTCTCTTTTTTTTTTTATGATGTGATAAAAAAGGAACTTCATGCTTAATCTTTTTTTTCGTTTAAAATTCTCCATAGGGCCAAGAAAACAAACCAAAATACCAGGAAATAATTTCTTCCCTGGATGAGGAGCTGGAGAACAAAATTGATTTTGAAGATTTCATGATCTTGTTAGTCAGTCTCACTCTAATGTCTGACCTGCTGCAGGAGATCAAAAATGTGAAAACCACAAAATGATCAGTGCTTTAAAAGAAGAAGTGGCTCGGCACTTTATAAGGAAAGCAGGAGCAAACCACACACGGAGATAACGGCGAGTGCCTGGATACCCTCTGCTGGTGCCTTTAAATGGAATAAAGTCTTGACCAAACCTGGCTGAACTCACTCCTCTGTAGAAACCATCATGGAGTGAAATGTTGGTGCTGAGGGCTTTGTGTTCACTACACGCGTGCTTTGGGAGGGTGCGCTGACTGGCTCTCAGTAGGTCCCGAGCCCCCAACACCAGTGAGCAGCTGGGTGCAGCCCCCAGCCCAGCCTAACGCCAGGGGCCGGTAGCCCGTGCTCTCCCAGACCGCTCCATCATCTCCCGCACCGTTGTGGGGAGACGATGGGGACACCGCTGCCGAGATGTGCGGCCCCATCTCCCTTCGGGGCAGCAGCGTGCGTGGCGTGGCCGGTCGGCTCCCCGGGGCTCTCCCAGTTACCCCAGGGTGGTACGGCCCTGAGCAGAACGATACCAGTGATGGGTTTCACAATTGGCAGCGACCGCAAAATGTGTTGCAGCCTTCGGTAAATATTGATTTTGGCCCGCGTGGATTCCAGCCCACCCCTAACCCTTCTGAAAGGAGCATTTCTTTGTTTTGGTTTCCTCCTCCAGCTGACCTGTTCATTGAGCCATCGCTGCGGAAGGAATTTCAAGTCCAGCATTTGCAATGCGTCTTCGGCAGCGCTGTGCTCGGGTGAGCAAAGGGGTGACTTAGTTAAACGTGTCAGTCGGCTGCGTCTGTTGTTTCGTGAAACTGTGAAGAGGAGAAACCAGCTAAGCTAAGAGGCGGTCCAGGCTAGGGGTGGTGGGGGAAAAGAGTGGCCGGTAAAGTGTTTGTATTGGAGCTGAGTGATGTTGGCTGCCTGGCCGTGGCCTTGGCATTAAATGCTCATCATCCTGATCTTTGTTTTGATTCCTACCTATGAGGTCCTGGCTCAGAGGCAACATCTAGTCCGCTGTGACATCCCGTTGGGGCACAAAAAGCAGTTTCAGGAACAGAATAGCCTCTGTAAGACTTTAACAAGCCTCTACTGAGACAGTTAAGATGAGTGAGCCAGCAAAACCCTTTCCATTTTCTCTCCTTCCTTGTCTGGAAAGGAGAAGACAAGAATGATTTAGCTTCGGTGCATAATTTTTTAAAGAGGAAAGGATCAAAACCTTTGGTGGTAAAAGAGGGAAATTAATGCCAGCTGAGTAACAAGATTTAACTCCTCGACATAAAAAGGCTCTTAGTGCTTCCAGAAGCTCAGAGGATGTTTTGTAACGGGTTTTGTTGCAAAGGAAAGACGTATTGCAGTAGGAGGCCGGCAGCCAGTTGTTCTGGGAGGGAAGGTCTGTGTCTTTGTGCAGTACGGGATGGAGCTGAAAGAAGAAATGCAAATGGATGCGGTGGGTTTTGAAATGAAGCTCAGCAGGTAAGGTGCTGCTCCGTGGGGTTTGAACCTCAGCCAGGACTGCATCTGGCAGCCTCATCCATGCGGGTGTCACTGCTTCGTATTGATAATGTGTCCCTAGTGTTGCTCAGTCTCTTCCCCTACCCCCTCGGGTTTTGGCCAGGTAGAGGATCTGTGAAAGCTTAAAAAATCAGCTCATGCTCCTTTTCTGGGGTAGAAAGATGGAGTGAATGTGAGATTCCCTGGAAGGCTTTCCCATTACCGGAGTAAAGAAAACATGGCACAGCCCTGAAAAGCTTGTTTGGGAGCCACTGGTGACTCTGAAAGCATAAATTTCCTAATATCCCTCTGTTAGAACAAAAAGCTGAAAGGAACAATATTGCAAAGCCAATTAAGACAGAGTCCTTTGAAACGGCTAAGGCCCTGACACAGTTTCTGTTATTGCTGAAATGCTTCTTAATCTTGCATGACTTGAATTAATGACTTAAGAGCCTTTTATCAGATCAATTCGCTTTGTCATCTCGTCCTATCCAAACCCTTTTCGTTCTGCTGCAGTGTGTTGTGAGCCAGCACCCCGCGTCCCGGGCTTCCATCAAAAGCTCGTGCTAAGCATGGTAAAAATCCAAAGTGAGAAGCAACTCAATAGCGAAGTTAGTCAAATGGTAGGGATGGAATCAGGCACAGAAAAAACCCAAGTGCCCGCACGTGTCGCAGAGCTGGAACTGGGTGCCAGTCTCTGCTGGGCTTCTGGCGCAGAAGACCGTGGCTTCCCCAGAGGCACCATGCTGGTTGCTGCAGGAGTTTCTGACCAAAGTGAATGGGATGTGCAAGGCTTGATCTGCATCAGTCCTTGAAAGTCCCGCCTGATGCTCAAAAGCAGAAGGATGCTCTTGGAAGAGCCCCAGCATCTTCTTATAGTCAGGAGTAGGCAGAAGTTTGCAGCTTGGCTGTGGAAGATGCTCTTTTATTAGCTCAGACTATTTGTGGCTGCCCTGAGCACTCTCAGCTAACGGCTTTGAAGCTGATCTGGCGTAGACAGCATGTCTGGCTGCATCCTTGGGGAGCTGGCTAAAAGCTTGCTTAAAAGGCTACTGTTGTGCTTTGTTTTGTTCCTAGCTTGCTCCTATTGGAAGCGATGGGAGTTCATCATCGATTTCTCATAGCAGAGCCCACGCAAGTGCTACAGAGTTGAGCAGGCAGCTAAATTAATGAAATCTGCAGGCTCCTCTGCCTCGGCAAGTGTGAACACCATAGCAGTAGCTGATACCCCCTAGAAGCGAAGGCGGCATGAAGAGCAGCTAGTCAAAACCTGACCTCTGTGGGCTTGGGGTTGGGTTGGGATTCGTGCGGCTACACTGTCCAGGTGTGGACAGCCACCCTGGGAGGCTCTGCAGACTTCACATCAAAGTTTAAAGTTCTGTTCTGAAAAGTCTGAGTCATCTCTGCAAGTTATGTGAGCTTTCAAATGACTGCCAGAGGAGAAATGGGGGTCAGGGAGAGCTTCAGCCTCAGATCTTCAGCTTCCATTTCCAAATATCAGCTCAGGAAGGCAGGTTCGTTCTCACACTTTAATTAGCGCACCTCCAGCTTCTCCCCGTGACTTCTTACTTCTTATCTGGCCTTAACTCTCTTGCCTGGTGGACTTGGAAGGTTCTGAAAATCTGGCTTTAGCCTAGTCTCTAAGGTGCTCTCCCAGATCTCAGGGGAGTTTTTGCATCCAGCCTGCTGACTGTCAGGGGGTGAGTCACGGCGGAGTTTTGCTCATCGACCCTCCTGTCGGGAGCCCGGGGCCACACGCACTGCGCGTCCAGTTCTGCATAAATCTTTTAGGAAAGAGAAATACGCTCCCCAACTCTCTGGCTGTTACTGCACCTTCAGTAAGACCTCCTGCCTGGGGCACGGGAGCCTGGGTGCTGAGGACACCTTGCAGTCTGAGAGACCTTTTTCTTGTCTCCTCTTCCCTCAAAGTAATTGTTGCGTTACTTTTCAATGTAAAATAAAATTTGCCTTTGTCGCATGCACTTTGCAAGTATGTGTGATGCAGCTCAGCCCCACCTCAGTACTTCCACACGTCGTGGCCCATGAAAGCTTCCCAGCAGCTGCTTGCTACGTCCACCCAAGCGGTTATTGCAGAGAGAGAGGTGGAGCTTTGCATCACAGCCCACCAAGGTAGCAGTTAAATTGCGACTTCATGGTAGGAAAGCCTTCTTCAGGGGTGTTGGAATGACTCAGAAAGATGCTACATAGTGCATCCCCTTCGGGGCTCGCTACAGAGCAGATGAAAATCTTTGTCCCAGAATTATGTTCTCTCCAAAGTGTGATAGTTTGTGAGCCACAACGGAGCACTCTGAAACACCTCCTGGAAAAACAGAAAATCTCTTTGTTTCAAGCTCAGTCAGGGAAGCTAGATAAAGAAGAGATGGTGTTTTTATGGCTTTCTGAACTGACAGCTTTTAATTCCTGCATTGACTTTTACTGCAGTCAGTGGTTTACAAGGTTTCCAGTGAAGCTGTGTCTTCTCTCCTCACTTTGTTCATCTGTTGTTCCCTCACCCCGTGAGTGTTTATAGCCCCAGTTCTGAGTCCTCCTCCAGCAAAGGTAAACAGCAAATGATGTTCAGCAGCCAGATACATCAGGCTGTCTCTCTAATCCCCAACCGCACAAAACAGCCATTAGACATAGACAGATTCAGAGCCACGGGACTTATCTTTTATTCATTGTTATTGTAGGAGTGAGTTTATGCCATGCATAGCCATAACGAGAGTCAGTCCCGGCATCCAGCACGTACAGAGGAGGTGAAACGGTGATCCCCCAAACTGAACATAAAGAAACTCATGAGATCAGCCCAAGCCCAGCACCGGGCACCTGTAGCGGAGGCTGGTTGTTCATATCTGGTGTAGCACCTCAGTCATTGTTCCTCCTATTCAAAGGTCCCAAAACAGCCAATTTGGAAAGGATCTCCTGTGCAGAGAATCATGGGTGGTGCTTGGTTCCTCTGGGGCAAAACGCAAATTGGGTTTTATAGCCCATGACCATGTAATGGCTTGCCAAAGAACCACTGAGTCTCAAACAGGACCTAGAGTACCTGGGACCCCTGGGCAGGCAGAAACCTCCACTGCCTGAGCTGTCCCCCACGTGATGGCTCCTCACACAATGGCAGCACAAGCTCCAGCCCTTTGCAGGCTTGGGTGGCACCTTCACATTTCTGACACCCACAGTGCAATCCCTGGAGCCAAGGGACAAATTTGCACTTGTGATTTCCTCTTTGTTTGATTCCCCTTGCCATGATACAGCTTTCTTGTTTGCTACCTGCTCTATCTTGATGTCTGGAGGAACACAAACCACAGCTCATGCTCCTGTGAAGCTGCTTCTGAAATCAATGAAAGGCCAGGACCTCTCGGTGGAGGGAAGCAGCTCCTCCAGTGGGCATGTTTCTAACCCTCCAGGAAAACCGGTGGCCCAAACAGATGCAGAAGTTCATCAGTGGGCAAAATCAAGCCCCCGCCTGTCCTGAGATGATCAATAAATGACATACAGGATAGCAGGAGCTCTTCCACCCTTGCAACCTCCTGCACGCAGCAGCTAGTTGGCCTCCGGGCACTCTAGCATCACTGGAGCAAAGGAGAACAAGCACCACGGTAAATGATCTCTGGTGAAAGCCTTGCCTTGCTGCATGTGATTACCACGTGGCTTGTTAAGTGTTAGCCAATGTTTCAGAATGAAATCGGAACTCTCTGGAAAGGCAGCTAAAGGTAGGACAACTCCTTGACTGGATAAATTGTCGTATGCTAGGTCTCTGCTTGAGTTTGAAAAACAAAGCTGGCTAGTACTGGACACGCTCCAAGTATTCTTACAGTGGGGACAAGTAGAAAGATCTACAACCCAAATCCGAGACCTTTCCTTCTCCTCCAGCAGAGGTCCAGAGAGCCCTCCCACCGGTTCTTTGGTTCCTTTTCCCAGGCAGGAGAATGAGATTTCCCAGGCGTGAGGTATGAGATTGGGTTACTTTGACACCTGGGGCTGCTGGAGGAAGCCTGCATGCAAATGTTGACCCATTTCCCACATCTGCTGATGGATTTTTCTTGATCTCATTGTTCTGCCTCCATCCCTACGTGATGCTCTGTCGGGGTTTTTTTGGAGACGACATGTACTAGTAGAGATATCCGGGTTAAGCATTATATGACAGAGTTTGCTTGTCTGAAGCTGGCAGGGGCAAAAAACACATTGGGAACAGAAGTCCAACAGGTAAAAATCCTTTTTCCTTGGGCACTGTAGCTGGTGTCACAGTTTCCCTGGGTTTATACTCCACTATGTGGATTTTATAGGGTTTTGCCTAATTAATTAATGAAAACAATTTGCAAAATTACCTTCTTATTAAACTGATCTCACTACGGAAATAAGGCTGATTATTTCCTTGACAAACTTTAATTAAGCAGCTACAACAAACTGTAATAAAGAGCACAAATTAAAACCAGATCATACCAGACGTGGCTTTGTCAAATGTTATGTTGCCCAGTGTTAACACACACAGTGATTAAATGATACAGAAAAGCTCCTTTTTTCTCTTCTGGTGCAATTCTACCCTATTCCCAGAGGAAGAAGAGTTTATAGAAAAACATCACATTAATAACCAACACATCAGTGAGTGTTTATCAGTAGTGTTTTTCTAACAGCAGCTCTTAACTTGCACGTTCTGCAGGACTCAGCCATTTCAGCGCTTTTTATCCCTTCTCTAAATTTATGCTTGTAGTACACACGACCCAAGGTTATTGCAAAGCCTCTGAGAAAGAGAAAAGCTTTATTACCTGCACCATACACTCCTCAATTTGTCTTTCCTCTTCTGGCTTTTTAGTGCTTGGACTCAGCTCAGCTGAAAACAGAACACAATTTGAGAGCAATTTGCATAAGAATTGTGAGCGGAGGCCCACACAAATTAGGCGTTAATTAATGAGCACCTAAAGCTTTCTGCTGAATGCATCCTGAGGTGAAGCAGCGCTGGGAGTGCTCAAGTCGATGCGAGGGAAGGAGTGGGTAAGCATATCAAACAAAAGAGCAACGCTTAATTCTTCTCTGATATTTATTCTCACCCTTGAGACCAGAGGAGAACGCAGACTTTTTACCCCCGTTAGAGGATGATGAGTGCTGCCCCTGTAGCAGAACCCACACTCCTCTGAATTCATCCAGCAAATCACAGGCCATCCCAAACTTGGGATGTTGGGCTCTGGTTGAGGAGCAATGGTACTACAGAGTCCCCCGAGGAGGGAGAGTTTGTCGCAGCCCCACAGCCCGGGCAGCACGTGGGTGCAAAGTGGGGCTGGGGGTGCCGGGGTGGGTGTTTGAGGTCTGGGCTGGGGGTGACGTGCTGATGCCCCAGGATGGATGGGTAGTGCCTCAGAGACACTATGGAGGAGGGACGTCTCTTCTGCCGGATGCAGGGTTGGGATGTGGGGGGAGGTTTGCCTCCTCTGTGGGAATAAATATATATATCTCCTGATGTAACAGGAGAGTGGAATCTGAACCTGAAAGAAGCTCAAGATTGAGCCTGGAGACTTCTGAAATCCGAAGTGACTGTTTTTCTTTTGATGTTGGATGCATACATCTAACATGGTGGAAAAGGTCTCTTAAGGAAACTGGCTTTTAACTTTACTGGGTGACAGCCACGCTCTGGACGTGCCTGCTGCCCTCCAGAGCTGTTATAGCCAAATCTTCAAAAAAGAACATTCTGGCTCTGGTTCTTTCCTTTCTTTTAGCCCAGAAAAATGTCTAGCAGCTCTTCCTCAGGCATTTAACTGGGAGCTGGCAGCTGCTGAGTGTTTCAAATCAGCTCAGAAACTCTGATAAAGGGAAAACACCCTTTTCCTGCAGAGCCCTTGGGAGAGAAGTTGGGGTGCAGGACTTCCCAGGCCGAGCAGATGGGAGAGCTGTTTTGTGCTGCCTTACAGGTATGTAAAATGTCTCCTTACATCAGAGATTTATTAATCTACAAGAAAACAAATGTTGGTATTAATCAGAGTGGGGAGTTTGTTGGTGTGTCCTTGACGTGACTCAGTTGTGAAGCTGTCTTGAGCACAAAGCTACATCCCAGTAGCTTTCGGAAGGTCCAGTCTGGCCTTGCTGCTTCTTTTTGTAAGCGCTGAGAGTTTAGGAAAGGCAGGATTGTCCCCCTGAGCTGGAAGCTACGTGAGCCATCTGTGTGCTCTCCTGCAACCTGGGAGCAGTTTGCTCTTGACAGTTATTTCATAACAAGATTCCTGGCTAGATGTGTGCATCCTAACGGGTGCTGTGAGCTAACAGGGCCAATAGGTTCTTTAAGATCAATTGAAGCACCCTGTAAGTTTGTTAAAATAATAGACGAGAGCCTGAATTATTAGATAATAAATAAATGAATTGAAACTGTTAGTTTTTTTAACTCCATGGTACAAATTGCTGCAACATCTCAGGTCTTTGTAATGTCTCATAAAAACACACGTTGCCCTCACGGGCTCTTCTGGAAACTGTCGCGTGGCTGTCCTGGTTGCCTGCCTGAGTCGCTGCGTGGCTGGGATGGGAACCGGCTGGCGCAGCCCGACTGTGCGGGCTTCCCTGTGGGAGAACAGGGGGATTCGGCTTCTGGGACCGTAGTGGAGCCCAGGCTCGGGGTTTGGCACTCGGTTTGCTCTGAAGGAATGCATTTAACTTGCTGTGAAGGTGCTTCTGCTGTCGCTGCTCCGCTGAGCCCTGCGTGCTGCTCTGCTGCGTGCGGTGTCGCTAACTGCCTCCCTCCGCGTCTGCCTGGAGAGAGGCTGGTGCCTGGTGCCCGGGGAAAGACTGTAGGAAAGGGGATGGCCATTAGCTTGTATATATTTCTGGGGGTGTGTATATGTATGCTAAAAAGAATGCATAATATAATTTGGCCTGTGTATACACAAGCTATAATATAAATGTAATATGTATAATATATAGCTATTAATATATTAGCCATACATAAAATATCTCTCTGTGCGTATACATATATAAAGTCTTCTCTCCGGTTCTCACTATTGTGACTTGTCTCACCTATGAACTTTCTCTTGCTTCCAAACGACTTTCCAGGCCACTTATGACCACAGTGAGCAGTACAGATCCCTGAGTACCTCCCTGCTCTGTGGAAAAACTGGGGCTTATTCCTACCCGTGTGGGATTTGTATCCCTCTAGTTATTACTGCATTAAAGGATCCTCCCTCTCATCCTGCGACACCCTAGCAGCTTTAAGTGCCTTGGAGAGGGGCTTTGTCAAACGCCGCTAAATGGAGTTGGCCATCCCTCTGCTGGTCGCTGCTCCTCTCGGGTGCTGGCGCGATGCGCTGGCGCTGCTGCTCTTGACAAAGCTTTACCCCAGTTTGGCAGGAACTGAAGCGAACAGTACCCCCACCCCTATCTCAGGGCTCTCTTTTAAAACCTGGTATCACATTTGTCGCTTCTCATGTCTCTGGTATTGATGTTAACAAGAGAGGGGTTGTCCACCACAGGCAGTTGTGGCTGACATCTGTGGCTTGAGATCTTCAAAGAACAATTTATTTTTTTTTCTCCTGTGCACTGAAGACTAATTTATTGGCAGTAAGAGTGTAGAGAGTACAAAGTCAGCCTTTCTCATCGCTTAATATCTCTCTCCTTCTCTCTTTCCTTGCCAATCAGCATCTGAGAGGTGCCAAGTATTTCATGAAGGTTTGGGTTTTTCCTGGCATAGGCTGGTTTTTGTTATTTTTTTTAAATCTGATTGTTCGGAAACTCCTCCACTTTAATATAGCCCATTAGTTTATAGGGAGATGGCAGAGGAAGGGGGGCCATGACGAGAGCAGAGCATTGCTTATTTGCCATTCTGTCTGTAACACGCTGCTGTGTTGTAACTGCATCTCGCTGAAGGTAATTATCGCAGAAAAGCCACCGATTTTTCTCAAGAGACCCCTTTCACAGGTGTGTGTGGTGGGAGCCAAATGCCAGGTCCCACATGATGTGTACTCGAGTGAGCTCTGAGACACTGCTCCAAAATCAGGTGTCTAAATTATTCATTAGTTAATGGTTCCTTGGGGGTGTAAGGAAGGCTGGGACTTGGGAGCCTGCCTGGAAATACAAGACCAAAACCTCAAAGGGTTTATATTATTTACAATAACAGGGGTCCCGGCAGTGCTCTGTGTGAACCTGGTTTCCAGGAGGGGCACAACCCTAAATCCTCCCCTATGGTGAGTGGACTGACTCAAGGAGCAGCCAATACACCCCCAGCCAGCTGAACCCCAAAAATGGGGTGAGGAAGGGTGAGCTGGGACTCCCTGGGAAGCAACCTTCCCGGGGCTGCCATGCTGCTGGTGGAGCTCTAGGAGACAGACTGGTGACAAACAGTGCCTGTACTGGGCTAACTGGAGTTACTCACACACTGAAACGTACAGCACAACACCACATATTCTCCTTAAATGTGTGTCAGCACAGCCAAATCCCAGCTCCCAGTGCTCTGCTCGTAGGTGCTTGCCTGCGTTAATAGAATCATAGAAGGGTTTAGGTTGGAAAGGACCTTGAAGATCATCGAGTTCCAACCCCCCATGCAACTACCCTGACAAGAGAAGACTCCAGGGAGACCTTATAGCAGCTTTCCAGTACCTGAAGGGCGCCTACAAGAAAGCTGGAGAGAGACTTTTTACAAAGGCATGTAGTGATAGGACGAGGGGTAATGGCTTCAAACTGGAAGAGGGGAGATTTAGATGAGATATTAGGAAGAAATTTTTCACTCTGAGGGTGGTGAGGCACTGGAACAAATTGCCCAGAGAAGCTGTGGCTGCCCCATCCCTGGAGGTGTTCAAGGCCAGGTTGGATGGTGGTCTGAGCAACCTGGGCTGGTGGGAGGTTTCCCTGCCCATGGCCGGAGGGGTGGAACTCGATCATCTTTAAGGTCCCATTCTATGATTCCATGGTTAAGTGTATCACCACATCTGCCTTCACCACTGCACTGAGCCCTCTCCTTCCATACGCTTCAGGACGTACGAGCCCAGCTCCTGCCTGGTTGTGCTCATTGTGCCAAGGGAGCCTTCCTGACTGCCCCCCACCCATACCTTGGCCCAGGGACTCTGTCACGCACCTGCTGTGCCGCAGGGTGCGGGCACTGTTGGCCAAAGTATAGAAAACAAAAGTGCATGGAATACTTAACAAGCCTTTTTTTCCCAACAAGTTTTCTCTGCTTTACTGCAGGGCTCTTAATTTGATGAATTAATGTAAGATGTGCTAATGTACCAGCGAAGACAGCAGGCAGAGATCCGTCTGCTGATCCTGGACATAACGGTTTTCAACTGCGGTGCTGAGCATGGTGTGTGCTGATGCCACTAGAAATTGCCATAAAGATAACAGCAGTATCTGTGCTTGCCTCAGAGGACGATGCTTGTGGCTTTTCAGTTCTCTTCTCCCTCTGTGATAGGACTGAGCAATCTCCTTTGGGAGGTGGGAGAGGGCTGGTGGGAATCTGCTCCCGAGTGTGCGGGACAGCGGTGCCTCCTACCAGCGGGCACAGCCTGCCACCCCAGCGCGGGTCCCGGCCTCTCTGCACGGGTCTTTTGTTCCTGAAGACATCGCGGGGGTGTTTTTGTGTGCCTGTAGCTCAGTGCAGTACAGGCTTTGCAGTGCGCTTTATTAAAAGTGTAGCTAAAAAAAGGCTCAGACCATCTCTGACTCCATCACAGAGCAAACGTTAGGCCAGAAGCGACAGATGCAGAGCTATTTTGCTCCAACTGTACCTTTTTTGGTCTGGTTGGTTTTTATCCGTGTGTTACGAGTCCTTGGGCAGTGACAGGCTTCTCTTAAAGGCGTGGAGGGTGAGCCCCATCCTGGAGCCTGCTGCGTGCCGTGATCCTCAGGATGCCCAACAAGTGCATCTTCCCTCCCGCAAGGTCCTGCAGCGAGCAGCTGGGACCCACCAGTGGTGGAGCTTGAGGAAAGAAGCTCCCAGCTCCTACCCCTGCGATTCAACCCCAGGGAAAGGTCTAGAGTNCTGAAGGTAATTATCGCAGAAAAGCCACCGATTTTTCTCAAGAGACCCCTTTCACAGGTGTGTGTGGTGGGAGCCAAATGCCGGGTCCCACATGATGTGTACTCGAGTGAGCTCTGAGACACTGCTCCAAAATCAGGTGTCTAAATTATTCATTAGTTAATGGTTCCTTGGGGGTGTAAGGAAGGCTGGGACTTGGGAGCCTGCCTGGAAATACAAGACCAAAACCTCAAAGGGTTTATATTATTTACAATAACAGGGGTCCCGGCAGTGCTCTGTGTGAACCTGGTTTCCAGGAGGGGCACAACCCTAAATCCTCCCCTATGGTGAGTAGACTGACTCAAGGAACAGCCAATACACCCCCAGCCAGCTGAACCCCAAAAATGGGGTGAGGAAGGGTGAGCTGGGACTCCCTGGGAAGCAACCTTCCCGGGGCTGCCATGCTGCTGGTGGAGCTCTAGGAGACAGACTGGTGACAAACAGTGCCTGTACTGGGCTAACTGGAGTTACTCACACACTGAAACGTACAGCACAACACCACATATTCTCCTTAAATGTGTGTCAGCACAGCCAAATCCCAGCTCCCAGTGCTCTGCTCGTAGGTGCTTGCCTGCGTTAATAGAATCATAGAAGGGTTTAGGTTGGAAAGGACCTTGAAGATCATCGAGTTCCAACCCCCCATGCAACTACCCTGACAAGAGAAGACTCCAGGGAGACCTTATAGCAGCTTTCCAGTACCTGAAGGGCGCCTACAAGAAAGCTGGAGAGAGACTTTTTACAAAGGCATGTAGTGATAGGACGAGGGGTAATGGCTTCAAACTGGAAGAGGGGAGATTTAGATGAGATATTAGGAAGAAATTTTTCACTCTGAGGGTGGTGAGGCACTGGAACAAATTGCCCAGAGAAGCTGTGGCTGCCCCATCCCTGGAGGTGTTCAAGGCCAGGTTGGATGGTGGTCTGAGCAACCTGGGCTGGTGGGAGGTTTCCCTGCCCATGGCTGGAGGGGTGGAACTCGATCATCTTTAAGGTCCCATTCTATGATTCCATGGTTAAGTGTATCACCACATCTGCCTTCACCACTGCACTGAGCCCTCTCCTTCCATACGCTTCAGGACGTACGAGCCCAGCTCCTGCCTGGTTGTGCTCATTGTGCCAAGGGAGCCTTCCTGACTGCCCCCCACCCATACCTTGGCCCAGGGACTCTGTCACGCACCTGCTGTGCCGCAGGGTGCGGGCACTGTTGGCCAAAGTATAGAAAACAAAAGTGCATGGAATACTTAACAAGCCTTTTTTTCCCAACAAGTTTTCTCTGCTTTACTGCAGGGCTCTTAATTTGATGAATTAATGTAAGATGTGCTAATGTACCAGCGAAGACAGCAGGCAGAGATCCGTCTGCTGATCCCGGACATAACGGTTTTCAACTGCGGTGCTGAGCATGGTGTGTGCTGATGCCACTAGAAATTGCCATAAAGATAACAGCAGTATCTGTGCTTGCCTCAGAGGACGATGCTTGTGGCTTTTCAGTTCTCTTCCCCCTCTGTGATAGGACTGAGCAATCTCATTTGGGAAGCGGGAGAGGGCTGGTGGGAGTCTGCTCCCGAGTGTGCGGGACAGCGGTGCCTCCTACCAGCGGGCACAGCCTGCCACCCCAGCGCGGGTCCCGGCCTCTCTGCACGGGTCTTTTGTTCCTGAAGACATCGCGGGGGTGTTTTTGTGTGCCTGTAGCTCAGTGCAGTACAGGCTTTGCAGTGCGCTTTATTAAAAGTGTAGCTAAAAAAAGGCTCAGACCATCTCTGACTCCATCACAGAGCAAACGGTAGGCCAGAAGCGACAGATGCAGAGCTATTTTGCTCCAACTGTACCTTTTTTGGTCTGGTTGGTTTTTATCCGTGTGTTACGAGTCCTTGGGCAGTGACAGGCTTCTCTTAAAGGCGTGGAGGGTGAGCCCCATCCTGGAGCCTGCTGCGTGCCGTGATCCTCAGGATGCCCAACAAGTGCATCTTCCCTCCTGCAAGGTCCTGCAGCGAGCAGCTGGGACCCACCAGTGGTGGAGCTTGAGGAAAGAAGCTCCCAGCTCCTACCCCTGCGATTCAACCCCAGGGAAAGGTCTAGAGTTGAAGGCAAGGCAAGTGCTCCTGCTGCTGGGCTCAGGAGAGGCGGGTTATAGTGCATGGCGGGGGGAGGAGATGCTGCCTTGGTGCTGATGCACTTGGATAGGTAGCTCATTGCCTTCAGCTTTCTATGCGTAATCTATATAGAGGTCTGTTGCTGGGATAAAAGAAACTCTTGTTGTGTTTCTAGAAGTAGGTGTCTTGTGGTCGCTGTGCCCGGTGATGTGTCGGCACGTTCGCAGCGTACAATAACAATCACGTTTTGTGTATTGAGAGGCAACTTTTCAACTCCGTTGTCTGCTTGAACTTGCCCACAGCAGGTTCTTAAATGATGCATGTTGAAATGGAGCCACCTCGAGATACCTGTGCTGAGAGAGAGACCTCCAACCAGAGAGGACGAGATTGCTCTGTTGCTATTTTGAAAGATAAATGACCTGACAGCGAGTGGCTGTCTGCTCGCGCAAGGAGCATTTAGTCATTAGGCATAGAGCAGAATATCTAAACCATTAAGGTGTGTGGGCTTTGCAGTGCATAAATAAGTTACAAATTAGGGATTCTGAGTGGCTGCTCGCCCCTTGTGTGCTGTGCTCCGAGTGATTACTGTTCTCCTCTTTGTCTAATCAAAGATCCTCAGCTCAGAGCAGGTTTCTAATTTAAACACTCGAGTATAACATATCTCACTAAATTAAATAACCTTTACCCAGACAAATCATTGCAGAAATCTGTGTCTCATGCACAACAGATTCTACCCCCACCTTATAGATGACTTTTTTTTTTTCCTTGTCTCTGTGATACAGCTTCTTCTGAAGGGTAAATGATTCCTAATATAAACATGAATAATCTGGGCTTCACAGTATTGTATCTTCATTTTAAGACATCTACTAGAAAATGCAGAAAGCACCCTGTAACATTAGACATGATGCCTTGGTTTATAGGGTCTCGGGCTCCCCGAGCTAAAAACGGAGTTACTTTGGGATGGGATTTGCAATAGGACAGCTTTGCATGGGGGGCTCAAACCTCTGGCACCCGGTACGCCCTGCAGCTTTGGTCTGTATTGCTGTACTGGAGTAACCACCTAAATGTGCAAATATCACAGCCCTGCTCCATAAAGGAGCCCTCCCTGTATAAACACACCTTTATGTAAATAATTAGGAAGAAAGGTAAGGTGGTTGTCGACACAGAAAGTACCACTGGAGACTTAACGGCGCGTGCATCGTCCCTACGCTGCCGCTGGGTCTCCGCTTTTGGCAGTGCCGTCTGAAGGGCTGAACGCAGATTTTAAGCCTCTCTGATGAAGAAGCTGTGCTGCAGCTGGCTCTGTTCCAGACTGGAGATGACTTTGGTTCCGTATATAGTAACAGGAAGACATTTAAGGTACCCAAGGCCCATGAAAGCCTATAAATACTGGCTCCTGTGCCTGACCCACTGGAAGAGAGAATGTGCCATGCTTGATAAACGGTGTCACCTGGCAAAAGGGACATCCCGGGGGTGAGGGATGCAAAGGGAGCATCCTTGTAAGTAGAGGGAGACACTTAATATGGCTACACATGTGCTGGGGGAGAAGATTGCCCTTGCCTGTGTAGTGGATGGAGTCAATTAACTTGGAGCCTCACAGAAGTGCGCGTTTGGGCTCTAACTCTCAAAAAGGGTGGCTTTGTAGGGTTTCTTTTTCCCTCCACTAGAGGCAGAGACATCTCAATCAGCTGCGAAGCGGCCGCTGCAATGCACAGATGAGGACATTACAGCACAGCCGATGGGAGCTGGCTGGGTGTGCTGGGCTGGGACCTGCGGCCGCTCCATAGATGCCCGCGATGTCCTGCAGCAGCCGTGGGAATGGGTGCGGGGAGTGGGCCACAAGCACTGCGTTTCTTCTCAAATAAGCTGTTTCCATCGGTAACTCGGAGCTAGATGTGCGTGTACAAGCATTCAGAGTTGCAAACACAGGCTTTTGGCTCGAGCTTGAAGCCGTGCAGACATACCCTCCTGCTGCCTTGATTCTGTTCGTGTCTCGGTGCTTGCTGCAGCCAGAAGATAGATTTTTATAGGTGGCAGTTAGCAGTTAACTGGATTATCCTAAAAGGATAGTGAAGCAGATCTTTATACGCATGAAAATATTCAAATATATGGTTTTAAAAGACCCATGAAATTATGGCTTAAAAGGGATTCTTGGGCTGGGGTTATGGCAGATGGGACCTTCTGGAACCCTGCGTGGAAGGGGTCAGCCCTGTGCTTTGCTCGTGGAGCACTTCTGAATCAGTTCTGGCTTTTACGGAGCTCAGCTGCTTATCTTGGGAAGAGTTACATCTTCCACTCTGCTGGGTTTTTGGCCAGGTTTCCCTATACAGAGTGGTGCTGTCTTGCCAGTTCTGCCGGGCACGGGGATGGCGGTTGGGCAAAACCGCTCTGTGCCCGCCCGGCTTTGTTGTGGGTAAAACCCTGCGGGCAGCCGGGGCGCGCGTACGGAGGGGCTGGGCTTTCCTTCGGCTGTGATGGAAGAGTTTGAGGGCACCTGTGTTAAGAAACCACCCATATTTCGTGTACGGTTCATCACAGACCAGGGCCAGCCTGGTTTTATCTGTGGTTTGATAATCTTTCCATCTGTTGTCTCACCCACGTGCGCACAAAGCCGGGGGGAGCCTTCAGCGCGAGCGTGCCTTGGCCCCTGGCGAGGAGCGGGGTCATTACAGCAGCACCGTGGCCTCAAGAAGTGCCATCCATCAGTAAGGTGGCAGCAGCAGTCGATGTGGAGCTGACACAGTCAGGTGATGAGCCGCAAATTAGATCTCCTTCTCAATAAGCAGTTCATTTACAAAGCATTTTCAGGGTTTGTGGGTTTTTTTTATCTGAGTGATCAACAACTCATCACTTATGGATGTGTATCCATCAGACTGGAATCGTTCCTGCCTTCTGGTTTTGATCTAAACCATGCGCTGATGAATGAGAGAAATATTTTTAAGGACAAGAGGATGGTGGATGCCATATTTTTGGTGTAAACTTTGAATAAGGAGGCATGTGCTAAAACTCATGGAAATTTTGTGAGCATCTCAGAAATGCCAATCTTTCCTTGGCATGTGAATAATCCTTAATAATGAATAAAGCTGTTGATGTCCCAAAACAAATGTGAGGCAATAGTTTGCCAAAGGAGCAGATGCTGTGTTGCATCCCATTGTATGGTGAAAACTCCCAGCAATGGCTTCTCAGCAAAAATTTTGCTTTTCCACCTAGTGATACTTCCCAGAGATGCTTCATATTGCAAACTTCCAGCTCCTCAGTGAAAAGCAGAAAGCACTAGAAGTAAGATGATATTTTTTTTGGCTGTGAAATGAAAATGTTCTGATATCTTTTCTTTTTAGAGGGGAAAACAATTTTTTTCTTTAGCTTCCTTTAATCATTAAATACCTTTCAATTGAAAGTTAGGTTTCTTCTTTTAATTTTTCCTTCACTCTTTCCATTCTGCCCCCCACCAACATTATTGTAGGAGATAACTGCATTTTAGTGCAAAATTGCCCTGGGAAAGACTCCACCTGGTCATTCCTGTCCCTGTTGCCCGGGATCAGATGGTGAAACCCATCTAGGTGTGTTGTGTAGTAACAGATCAACCTTTGGCCGTGCCAAACTGTCCCCTGTGAGCCTGGGCATGGTTTAACCTTCAAACCTGCCATCTTCCCGGGGCAAGTCCAACGCCGCCACTGCTGTTGTAAACTTCTCGAGCGGAGGTGTAACCTGCTTTGTTTGCAGTCACGGTGGGAGCAAGGGGCTGCTGTTCTAGCATGGCAACGCTTTATTTTCACTTTGCAACGGTATAAATGAAATAAAAAAAGCTCCCATGACAGCTGATCACCTGTGCAAAGCAGTACCAAAAGGAAATAACTACTCATTTTTGCACTGGCTAATATTGTGTTGGTCCGTCTGCATCCCAGCGTTGTCTCCACGTTACGTGCGATGGCTACAGCCCGTGGGCAGAGATTGTAGTGCGCAACACAAGAGCGCTCAGTGTAATAGGCTGGTTGAGATTCGGCCAGTCCACGCACGGTGCCGGCAGCTTGGCTACGACACCCGTTAAACCCAACCAGGCCATCCGGGGTCTGCGTCTGCTTTTCTTCTGAAAGCAGGCTGTGAAAGATGTGGGGAGCACCCGCACCACCTGGCTGGGCTGCCCTGATCAGCCCGGCCCCGGCTCTTCGCTGTGATCTGATTCGCACTCGCTGTTTCTCGGGTGTTGAATTGCACCCGTGGGCTTGGCAATAGCTGCGTGCTTTTTAACCCCCATAATATAAGTGAAATTAGCACCGCTCATAGGATCATTATCTAGTCCTTTTAATGCATTTTGCTTTCTAAATGGCAAGGAGGACTCTACTGCGTTACGCAGACGTGGTCCGAGTTCATCCAAAAGAAATGACCAATAACTCATCTCTAATTGCAGTGAGCTCAGGAGAGTGCAGAGCACATTACCAGATACCGTCTGAAACCGCATTGCGGAGCTGCTCGAGTCCCCATCACAACAGTTTAGCAGAAAACTGTGGAGGTTTGTCCCACCAGTACCACTGTCAGACACAATTGCCTTTTACAGAGAGGGCTTGCGAAGTGGCTGCTCATCACTATTCCCTTCAATGTCGGTTGTAACCTGTCAGGCATTGAAACAGAACAAGCCGTTGGCACTGTAACATATATTTATGCCACCTTTTGTGCATAGCACGTATTCTGTAGACCACATGAATCTACATAATCAATTTACTCACTGCAAAGAGCTGTAACTCACAGGCCTGACACGGCTAAAAGATTAAAACTCCCTGGAGAGGCGCTCCCTACCATCTAGACAGCCAGATACCTGCAGCTTTCACTCCTTACCCATCAAGATGATGGGTTTCCTTTGATGTTGCAGGTGCAGCCCAGGGCTGTGGCATTCAAATGGTTTACGTCTCTTTTTGCAATACGAAATCCAGTGCATTAGATGATTTTTCTCCGGAATTAAACCAGGGGAAAAAGATAGTATAAACACATTGGCCAAAGATGCCGTAGGGGGACTTGAGCCCCCCTGTTTGCTACTGATAGACAAAATCAGGAGTCTACTCTCCATCATTTTAAACACAAAAGTCCCCTATGGAGGCAATCAGAGATGCCTGCAGGGCTCCAGCTGGCAGCAGTGCTTTATGGTTGTGGGAAGCAGGGGGCAGATGTCCCAGTTAGGACTGGGGCAGGGGGAGGCTGGAGTTACAGCTCCAGGCTGGGTACGTTGCTGGTGGAGGCAGGGATGGAGTAACTGGAGATGGAGGAGGCTTCTTGGTAGTGACAATAGCTGGAGGCACCTCCCATCAGATGTACTGACCATCACCTCTCTGGTGATGTCCCAACAAAGCCGATGTGAGAGAGTCTCTGCTAATTGCTGGAACTTCTGGAATTTAGACGTGGTGTTTGTTTGTTTTCTCCACCTATTAAACGGGCTGCAGAGCTTTGCTGTCTCATGGAGCTAAAAGGTGACCGTATTCCCCCAACCTTGGAAATCCCTGTCTTGACTTCTGGAGTTCTCCCTTCTGACCACAGCCAGAAGGGCTCCCCAGCCCGTGCTTCCTCCGGTGCGCGCACGCTGCGCTGAGCAGCTCTGCCAGCCGGGAGAAAGATGTTGCCGCTGAACCATCAAGGCAACAAAACTTGATGGGTTTGCGTGTATTTGGGGAAGCTTTTCCATCGCACTGATCAGTTAGTAGTTTTTAAAAGGACTGGTGTAGTTCAGAGTCTTCTAACGGATAAAATACTGCTTGTAGCAGTCCATCCTAATGCCTAACCCTCCCCAACAGGTATCATTTATTCAGGAAAATGGGATAGTAAAGTGACAGTGACTATACGCTTGAGATCGCTTGAGATCTAATCGCTTGAGCGATTAGAAGAATGTAACTGAGCTGTATCAGAAAAGCTGAACCAGGAGCCCAGAAACTGATGGCAAACGAATCGCTGGTTGTTCATAGGAACTTCTTTATCTCTGATTAATGACAGGAGGTTAGTGGCATCTTGCTCCAGACCCTTTTTTGGCTCCGGGACCCTTGCCAAAGTTTAGACTCCCGTTCTGAGTGTTGACAGGCGGAGAGCGCGCTTCAAAATGTGTTATGGACATAATTAGTTACTGTTATCACAGTTTTCTTAATTAGAATATCATAAAAAGAGGAAGTGCGATGATTTACATGGGGAAGATCAGAAGAGCAGCGATTCTAAAGGCCAGAGACTGAATGCCAGAGAGCAGCATAAAGGTTATCTGCCTCTTGGATGAGGGATGGTGCTCACCTGGGACACTCAGAGGGATGCCTGGAGGTGCTCTCACTGATGACTGAACTTTCTTTTTTCAACTTTCCACTAACTCAGCCAAATTGCATAAGCCTTTGTTCGGTAATTGCCCATCCATCTCCTGCAGGATGGCTCTCCCGCTGCCAGGATCCTCGCAATGCTGATAACTTGCAAATGTTAAAAAGCAGCTTACTTTTAAAAAGACAGCAGCTTCTTTCATAAGCTACATCTTTCCTGCTGTTTCTAGACAAGACAATCCGAGACGTCCATGTCATTTATTTTCATAATTGTGGTGAGAAACTAGAAACCTACTTTAAAAAGAAAGCAAGCAGCTAGAGAAAACCCAGTTATTTTACTGATCTCGTCCCTGGCAGTTCCTTATCAGGGCTGTGCCTCTCTTCTCAGGCATGCCAACCTTCAAAAGGCACGGTGCCACCTTGACCCGAGCACAGCTTAGGAAGCCCTTCTTCAGCCCCGGCTTCTCCATGCCTCCACACATGGTTGAAGGCTGTTTTCCAAACCTCTCTGCCCGGTGAGGAGTCCAGACCGAGCCATTTGCAGGTGGGGCTGTCTCTGCCATGCAGGAGGTCCGCTCCGCTGTTGCAGGGAGGAGCGTGTGACTGGCTTTGAGGCCAGCGCTCCGGAGCAGGAGATGCCCCCGGTTATTTCTTGGGGGTCGGGGATCTAAAGCTTGCAACAAAAATTGCCACCGATCACCAGAACTGCCACAAACCCAAGAGCTCTCCCTCAGTGAGATGGAAACTGTACTTTGGAGGAGAAGGTGCCCTGAGGCTCACGCCTGGGCTGCGCGGCGCTGGCGCCCAGAAGCACACGTGCAGGGGGTGTAACTCGTAATCGATAAACCTGATTCTTCTGCTGCATTAGTCCTTTGTCTGCAAGTGGTGATTAAATTGTTCCCGGGGAACCTGGGATGCGGCAGCCCACGCGCGTGCTGTAATCCCAGCTGAGCCGCGGCTCGGCACCCCGACGTGCCGGTGGCCGTGCCCTGCACCGCGCTCGGTCGGATGGGGGAGATGGCAGCTCTGCTCCTCCCCCGAGCCCTGGCGAGGATCCCTCCGCCCCGAACATCCCCTTCCTCAGGCAGGAGCCCTTGCACAGAGCCATGGCACCACCATTCATTGGGATTAATTAACCCTCTCCCTTTCCCTCTTCCCTCAACAAATAGTTTCTGGTGAGATTGAACTTAAAATACCTAAATGAAATTCAGTGTGACTTTCCCCCCCCCCGCCAAAGTAGTGAGTGAATCAGAGTTTTCCTGAAGGGAAAAGCTATGTTTTTTTCCTAATGGCTGCAAGAAGTCGCTCCTCTCTATCTGCCTCTCCTCCGCCCCCTCCGGCAGCGTGCACGCTCATGGTCGCACACACACTTGTTGCTTGGAGGAACGATGGTTTTTGGGAGCCATGGAGTGTCTGTATCCGTCAGGGCTAACTGAAACTACTTCTACAAGTGCTGTCTGTGTTTAATCCCTGGGAAGCACTGAGGTGAGAAGCAGGGTGGGAAGCGCCGGTTTTGGGAAGCGGAGATTGCGAAACGCAGACTGCGAAAGCGCCGTGTTTGCAGGGACTTTCTCAAAGGCGGGTCTAGGGCAAGGGAGGCTGGAGTTCAGGCTGCGTCACAACATAATTACAGCAGATATTTCGCCCTAGATGCTTAGAAGTGTCCTCCTGGTGCTCCACGGGCTATTCAGGAGTGGCTCCGGTGGGACATTCCCTCAGCCCAAATGACCGATGGACTCGGTGCACCTCGGTGGGACGGGACGTTGCACCAAGTGCACAGGTCACCAGAAATATTTTATTGGTTTTTCTTAATTCTGTGCCCTAATTTGACCCCTCCAGTGGGAGAGGAGCTGTGCTTGCCCGGTCATGGGAGAGGGGCCGCAGGAGGGCCCCCAATGCCACATCTCGCCCCGGTAGAAAAGTCACCTTAGGGGATGGGGAGATGGGCAAATTTCTTGTTTACCTACCCCTTGTTCGCACTGTTCTAACAATAAGGTGAGCCCAGAGATGCAATGGTGATTTTTTTTTTTTTTGAGACACCTTGGCATAAATCTGTGAAGAATGGGTATTTTTGTTCAACGCTTGTCCCGGGGATACGTCCCCGTTTGCCCTCCACGCTGGGTGTTTCTCAAGCGTGGGCTGCTGATGCCCACCGCCCCGCAGAGCTGGCACCCGCAGCCCCGCGGCTGGCGTTGTCTCGCAGCTCTCCCCCAGGAATAATTAATACACACATATTACGTGTAATACACACATACGTGCAACGGGCGGTGCCGTGCCCCAGCTCCGCCGGGAACGAACGGGAAAGCAGCTTGGGTTAAAAACGCAACAAACTTTGCACATTTATGTGGAAGGGACTGTAATTTTCACATTTAACACTCCGTTAGGTCTAATGGAAAGCTGATATTTTTCTGGAGGTGTGAAATTAACCTTTCAATAAAACTAAAAGCTATCTTGAGCATTTTCAAGCTGAAGTTTAAAATAGAGCAATTATGAAACTTGCTGAAAGACTGCCAAGTTTTCTTGTTGAAAAATGCTGCAAATGAATTATGTTTCCCTTGTGATTTACAGCACAGTGTGAGGGAACTTTAGTTTGTATTTAAATCTGCTTCCGTTAAAGACTATTTGCAGCTTAAAGGAATTTAATTTATTTTTCTTTTTTGGACAAAGTTGTCAAACTCCATCAGAGAAAATTCCTTTCAATGTTTAATACGACAAATTGCTAAACACGGCATTGTTTTTATGAGCGTCATATGTAGTAATTGTATGTCTTTATGAAAGAAAATTGTCCTTCTGAGCAAGGATGGCCGATGCTAACCGAAGTGGCTCCTCTTCTTGTGGCGACTGCTGGAGGCAGGCAGGGAAATGAGGGGAGGTTTTTTTTCTTTCCTTAAATCCCAGCGAAGCCAGCACCTTATCTTCCATGCCATGCTCCATTACCTTCATTTAGGTCAAAAAAGAGAAGGTTAAACACGTATAGGTTTTGCACTCGCACACATACGTGCACTCGTGGTGTCTGTGTAGAGGATAATGTATGCCAACGGGATTGTTATGGGACATGGAAAAACTAGTTGAGCCAGCATCCATTCTGGAAATCCAGCCAACTTTGCATCCTACTCCTAGAAACAAGGGATGAAATACCAATTCACAGCTCGCTGCTCTCTTTTAAACAGCGGCATTCACTGCAGACTGCAAGGAAGGAATTCCTGGGGAAACGGAGTATGGGGAAGACGGTCGGTGACGGTGTCACAGCTGTAGTGTCCGGGGAGAGCAGTGGAAGCTGCTTCGCTGGCCAGTTTTCTTGGAATTGGTTTGAACTTTCTGTGAAATAATGGCTTACAGGATATGAAAATAAGATGGGTCTGCAGAAAGGATTTTAAATAAGGAATTAACATTAAAAATATTCCTGTATGGAAAGGCTTTGTGTCGCCGTATACAGATACCACCATTTCATGTACATTGACACCTGCAGCTTCGGTTGAATCCTCATAAACTACCTCCTCAGTGACCTTGAAGGCTTGACAAAAAGCAAGCTGTAATGCTAATGATAGGTGGTTATTAAAAATATACATGGTTGGAACCATATATTCCATGCAATGAAAAGGTAATTTTTTTTTTTTGAAGTATTCATATCTGAGGTCAAAAGCAAAAGAGCACTTATCTATTTATTTTTCTAATTGCATTCCGCAAATAGTACATAAGAGGCCCTCATCTCCCGTTCAAAGGCACCTCCATCCCCAGCGGTCGGGGCAGGTCCGAGGGCGGGAGGACCGCCTGCCCCGCGAGCACCGCGGCACGGCGAGCGCTGCCTCCGGCAGAGGCGAGGGTGCCCACGGATGCTCTCCCCCGGCCAGGGACCCGGGACCCCGTCCCCTCGGAGGCGGCTGTGCCTGACAGCCTGCTCCAGCCCTGCCAAACGCTGACAGGTATCCCCCAGCTTCACAAAATCAAAGCGGTTTTGCTGTTTATTCTGGTCTAAATAATTAAAGGAGTGACTGCCGCAGCTCCCGGACCCACAGCACAATGTGCACAACTGTACGTCCCACGCGTGTGGGGTTAATCGGCTCACCATGACCTGCCAGGGCCTCCCCCCTCCCAAATATCTCTCCTCCTTTCCCTGCTGCAGCCCGTGTTCACCCAAGCCCCATTGCACCGGCTGCCACGTGCCGCATCCACCTCGCTTCCAGCGAGGGGTGGGCTGGGGTCAGGCTCGACACCGCCGTAAACGGGGCCGGTTGTGGCCAACGAGGCACTTGGGCTCAGTTTTGCTTCGCAGATGGTGTTTGCAGCCTTGGTCTTGCTTGAAGAGCTTCCCCATACTTGATGGACTGCTCTTTGGCGCAGAAAGAAGTACATCTGGGGACCCGTCCTGGTAAAGGCACGTTAGCGCGGCGACAACTGAATTATTTGCAATCACCTCTGTGCCTGTATATCTAATTAAAAAGAAACCATTAACATGTCAAAGTAACTGATATTCTTGCGGTCTCCGTAATTATCCTCCATAAACGTCTGTCAGCTGTAGAAGGTTCATATATTGCCATCCATCCTAATAGGAGACAGGCGACTCGCCCGGCTCGTGCAGATGGGCTCGGTGCTACCGGCTTCAGCAAGGTGACGGTGATTTACATCACTGGAAACCTGTTTTGATAAATGTAATAGCTAGTAGATAATTGATTTCTTGGTAGAATTCAGCTGAGAGAGCGTCATGATTCTTGAAAAACACAGCAAAGTGGCTTCTGAAAGTGATGAATCACATTTCTGATCCCATTTATGTCAGCCGTGCATCAACGTAGCGGTGAAATTCGTTGGGGGTAGGTTCAGCTGTACCGGCGCTGAAGGCAGTGTTGATTTAAAGGATGCTGAATCTCGCTCTGCTGTCCCAGAGCCGCCTGTGCAGCCCCACGAGGGGCCGGCTCCCGAAAACACAGAGGACCTGGTCCGCTGTGGATAGCGCTTGAACTGTCTCTGCTGTGAATCAAGCACCCGGCACGGGTACGGAGGATGGGAAGCAAGTCAGTCCCTCAATGAGCAGGAAAAGGACTTTTGTCGTGGTTGTGTTGTGTGTTGAGTCAGTATAAAAAAGGCGGCGGTCACTCGGGGTGCGGAATTAAATGCCGAAGCCCAACGTGCACCATTGGGGCTCCGGCACGCAGCAGGCAGCACGGGGGGACTCCGGGGCTCGCAGTCAGAACGGTGCTCTGCAGGAACACGACTGCAGGGTTGGGATTTTCGGTGTATTTTTAGCATAGAGAAAATCACTAGAGATTGTAAAGGATAGAAAAATGGAAGGTTTCTTTTTGCTTAAAGGGAAAAAAAAGGTGCATTTTCCCTCATGCGCATACTCTGCAGGAATTTGCATGGTGGGAACACTTTTTTTCTCCGCGGATGCTCAGATGGGGAGGGTGCTGCCCCAGTGGGAAATTACTTGCTCTCCTGTCTGAAATCGCTTGACTGCAGTTCCAACCATAATTATAAGTTGCCAAAAAGCTGCAACAGATACTGAGGTTTTGCCAAAGTTATTCTCGGGAAATGAGCTATACCTGGGCTTGTGCTATAAACAGCACCAAGAGCTCATCAGAAACTCCTTATTATAATGAATATTGTAAACGCTGCCACACCAACAAGCAGGAGCTCAGCGGCAGCCGTGGGTTTGAAGTGCTCTCGGTTTATGGTGCGCTGCCAGTACCAGGGGGAGGTTTTGGCCACCGCTTAATATCTGAGAGTTCCCCTGTAATTCTTCCGTCTCCACTTCTTTTCCTGCAGCCTGGTCAGAATGACCAAATTAGCTCAAATCAGTTGCTAGGTTTTTGTGTATCCACTTTGGCTGAATAGTTTGCTCTCGCGAGATGCAAGAGGGAAATATTTGTGCTGGATTTCTGGAAGGATTCGGTTTTTGTAAAGCTATTAATCCTGGAAGCTGATAAAAAAGGTGGAAAATCCCATTTCAGGGTATAACACCGTTCCTTATGTAGTTAACAGCACAAGAGGCGTCATTTTCATGGAAACCTCCAAGGTTTCAAGTTTTTTGTTACCAAGAAAGCAACGTTTTCTTCAAATACACCTCCTTTCCCCAAGGTCCTTCAAATTTTCTTTTTACGTGAAAAACCTTATTCAATAAAACACAGCTGAGAGATTTCAGCCAGCTCTCATTTCAGTCAAATAAATTAACAGAACTCTCTTTACCCCGTAGAATAAAGATTTTGTTGGTAGCAAGTTACCTCTTGCTGCCGCCGAGTCTTTCTGATTTTGAGTTACTTGAGAGTACCGTCGGTGTTCGGTCGGGTTGTGCCGTACGAAGCTGAGCTGCAGAGAGGGTAAGGGGCTGCTGAAAGGTCCTCCACACCCACCACCCGCACCGTTTGGGGCTGNAGAGAGGGTAAGGGGCTGCTGAAAGGTCCTTCACGCACCGTTTGGGGTTACCACGGCTTATTCTCACCACTGGATCCTGTTTACAAGCACAGGTGTAGCAGAGATAAAAGTTCTGCTGATTGAATTATGTCTCCACGCAGTGGAGAAGAGGGTGCGCAGTGCGAAAGTTTCTAAATTTCCCATCAGAACGGGGCCACCGGCACAACAGCCACGGAGCAAACTGGCCCCAGCAGCAACAGCAGGCTGACTGGGGAATTTCACAAACCTTTTTGGGGTGGAATAATTCATTGTCAGTTATTTCATGGCTACCCCTAGGAAAAAAAAATGCCCGTTAAAAACGGATTAAAAGAGAATAGGTTTCTATATTTAACAGGGGCAGGCAATATTAATATGCAAGTGCAGGGAAATGGCTAATGAATAGGATTCGTTCTTACTAAGGCAATCTGTAACCTCTGTGAGTGCCACAAGTGGTGGGGAAGTCACTGCTGAAGTGACTGGAATTAATGAGCTGTCTCAGGAATTTTATCAAGTTCTCTATAAAAGTCTTCAACGTGCTCCTGAGGAGATGGATATATTCAGAGAGGCAGAGAAAAATTCTCTTTGTATCTGCTTAAAGCTTGAATGATCATGAAGGCTATAAAATCCCTGAGCTTAGGAAGCTCTTCATGCTGAATTTTTATGGGAGCTTTGAACAGCATCAGTCCCATTAGTAAAGAAATACATTTAACCTCTTCAATCTGCTGGTTTACCTCCTACGGCTCCAATCCGTCAGGATTCTTCGCTGCATGCGCACGTTTAAAATGAGAGCGGCGGCGTGAATAGACCGGACTAGGCGCGGGCTTTGATGTAGGTTTTTAATAAAGACACTAGTCTGCAGCTTGCACAAAACTGTTATTACCGAAGGATTTCCCAGGGCCAGATCGATGGAACCATCCTGCACCAAACTGATTATTTATGTAGCGATTATAGGAGTTTTAGAGGAAAACAAAAGCCCGAGGGCCTTGGTGTATTTTGTCAGTGACTGGATCTCGCGTGAAGCTGCCTCGTTTCGTTGGTAGCTACGTTTGGGGGGGAGTAGAAATGAAACCCCACTCCCCTCTCCTGTAGAGGAAGGCTGGTGCTCACAATTGTGGTATGAAGTTGTTACCCCTCCCTGTGTGCTGCTTTGCATTAACTGCAGGGTAAATGCGTATTTACTGGAGCAGTGGTGCTGTGGCATACTCGAAGACAACTTATTCACATGCCCGTGTCACAAAATGACATGTTCATAGAATCACAGAGTCATAGAATCGTCTAGGTGGGAAGAGACCCTCGGGATCATCGAGTCCAACCATCTGCCCTACTCTACAAAGTTCTCCCCTACACCGTATCCCCCAACACCACATCTAAACGGCTCTTAAACACCTCCAGGGATGGTGACTCAACCCCCTCCCTGGGCAGCCTATTCCGATGCCCGACCACTCTTTCTGGGAAAAATTCTTTCCTAATGTTCAGTCTAAACGTTCTTTTAGATCAGAGCTCGTGAGGAGCATATTGACCCCCTTCTCTGCCAAGCTCTTGGTTCGAGCAAGAGCTAACGGAGGGGCATCACCCTTCTTTTAAAGTATTTCCTTCAAGAAGCTGAAAGGTCTGGGAGGCTGAGGGTGCGTGTTTGAGCGTGTGTATATATGCATGTATTCATATTTTCTTGTGGCAACTGTCATCCTCTTTTTATTAAAAATCTCTCACACATATATGCACGGATATATATAAATTGCATGTAGGAGTTGCTCTCTCCCGTATCCTAAGAAGAGTGCAAAGTAAGGGAAGCTACAGGACAGAAATGTGCTTCCCTGACATTAACATTGTGTGCCTGTGTGTAAACGTGCTACCTATAATTAGGCGGTGCGAGCAACGAGCAGCAATCCTTCTCCTGGTTTTTTCGCTCTTCTTTGACAGTCGGGATGGTGGGTCAGTTCCCAGCCGGTACAGGACCGTGCCAGAGGGCAGCGGGTGGGCGAGTCAGCCGAGGGTCTGCTCCTCCCGGCCGGGCAGCGGTGCTGGAGGAGCGCTGCTCCGAACGCTGCTGAGATGGAAGCGGAGAGAAGGTGGCCAAGGGCAGGCGTGCGCGGCATCCCTGAGCAAACCGCAGAGGTGCAAGCGGAGGGGAAAGGATGTCCTTTCACGGGGTCTGTTCTCCATTAGCTTTTGTTTTTAAAATATGAAATGGGAGGCTTGAACACAGGGCTGGAAGTAAGTAGGTAAGAACCATGTGGCACCTGAAGAGCTGTATGTGCAGAACAAGTGAAAGCATTCGGAGTTTGCCATCAGTCTTCTAAAGATGCAACTTTAGGGTTCAAGAGGGTTTTTTTCCAGTTAGAAAAAATGGGAAGAAGCTGTTTTCAACAGTTGCCTATGGTTTCAGAAAGGAAATGTCCAGGGGGGATTCTCTGAAGAGTGGTAACCACTTTGGTGGCTCTATCTTTATAAAGAGAGGATAAAATAAATACATTCTATACTGAAAGAAGATGTCATAGAAATAGTTCCAATATCATCAACAGTGAATGCTTTGGCCTGCATAGAAGCTCTAGGCAGTTCTGTTACACACGGGGAAAGGAAAGATGCTGCAAATCCTATAGACATAACCCAAATGTTTCTCAGTGTCCTATACTGTGAAGAAATTAAGGCCAAGCACAGTACACTGAACAGTAATAATATTCCTCCCTTTACCCTTTGGAGGGTATTCTCCACCAGCATTGAATGTCACTGCAGCAAAGCTTGAAGCGAGATCTGCACTGGAAAACTTCATTATAAGGGTTTAGTAATATGAAAACTAAATTCCGTGGCAAACGTTGGGGCTGACTGGTGTTCTGAGAAGTCTTTATGCAAAATCTCCTGCCAGTTCAAATTAACATCTCGCATAACTAGCCCCGGAATGAAAAGTGATTGTCTGAGTGATGAACAAGCCCCGGTTTGTGTCCTTGCTCATGCCCTGCCCTGGGGCTAATCTTCCCTCCTTCAGCACAGCTCCTCAAAAGCTTATGGAAAAGGCGTCAAATCGTGGTTCATAAGGTTTAAGCAGGAAACAAAAGTGTTTTGTCGTAGCTTAAATGTTACTAGTGCCTGCTGGAAGGTGGTGTGTGAAGTGCATTTGGTGCCTGCATCCTTCTGCGGGAGGGAGATGGACTCTCGTCTCTCCTGGCGGGGTCCATCTCCGAGCCCTGGGGTCAGCCTTGTCCATGGACAGCAGGTGACCACCGCGTACGTGCTGTCCCTGTGCGGGGCACAACGCTGACAGCAGTCGCTCCGGTGCGTCTGGATTAAACTGGGGCGTTTGTGTGGTGATGAGCGCTGTGGCATACCCCGGCGCGGTTGGGTACTTGAGCCCTCCAGCACAGAAAACCGTGCTTAATAGTCTGAGCTTTGGACAAATACATATGCAAAATGTAACTAGTGGAAACAAATAAGTGTATTGGTGGCATTTAAAACCACGTGAGGCCAGGCAGCGGTGTCTGCTTCTGCAGAGGGCCATCACCCCCCTCTTTCTGAGGCGCACTCCTCCCGAACTGCCGCGGGTGCTGTTGGTGTAAGGACGTGGCCTCCGTCCCATGACAGCCCACGGGCCACAATTTCGAAAAGGCCCTTTTAGTGCCCGATTGCAGAGGCACATCCTTGAGCGTGATATTCATTGTGCTCAAGGAGGGAGGGAGGTGTCACAGTTTTCTCGAGACATCTCTAAGAGTCCCGGTAGGTGCTGCTCTCTCTCTGCACGGAAGCATCTAAAAGCTTTGAACATCTGCCCTGTGAGCCTGCGGAGGCCGAGAGGCTGCTACAAACGGCACAAGTTTTGTTTCTGCTGTTTTATGAGCGAGCTACTGGAGCAGAAGGGTGCACGGTGCCCAGGGAGGGCGGGCGACCCAGCCAGGGAGGCAGCGGTGGCCGGAGGAAGCCAAAGCGCAGGGATGGAGGAGTGGGAATGAGTTGGCCAAGTGACATTGCTGCGCCGGCGGCTCTCGTAGCTGGGGTCGATGCCTCGCGCTCGCCTGCTAAGTCACGGCCCTTCTCTTGCCGCCCAGCCCGATGCTGTGGGTCGTCGGGGTGTGCGATGCTCCTGGGGTGTGCGATGCTCCCGGGGTGTGCGATGCTCCCAGGGCAGCGGCAGCGGGGCTCCAGCGCTCGTCTGCCCGAGGCATCCCTGCGCCAGGCAGCCTTGCGGGAAGCTCCCTGCCCGACAGGATCCACCTCTTATCCCCCGGTGCAAGTGTCAGCAGTGCTGGGGAATCCCAGCTCTCCGTAATTAAGACACAGCGCGCCTCGTTCAGCAGGTTTTTATTCCCGAGCGTCGCTTCTGCTGAGCTCTGCGGGGACGTCTCCCTTGAGCCAGGCCTGAAGGGTGGAAATAGGTTTCCAGAAATGCACTCCTGTGCGGGTGATTTTCCAGGCAGTGACTGTCTCTGTGCAAAGCCCGAGCATCCTCGTGTGCCCCCAGGCAGGGGACGAGGGAAAAACCCATACACCGGTCCTCACAGGAGATCCGTGCTGGAAAAGACAGGGAGGTGAGGGGTCCTCACAGGAGATCCGTGCTGGAAAAGGCAGGGAGGTGAGGGGGGGCTGAGGTTTTGTCGCCGCCGCAGCGAGGGCAGGGCTAGCCGTGTAAGCCAGGCAGCACAGCTTCTAACCTGTGGGTCTCGGGAGATCAGAGGCGGCTGCCCGCTCCTGCCTCGCAGGCAGAGCACATCGGCTGATGCTCCTGGGGTCTGCCGCAGCACATCCTGCCGCAGCACATCCGTCCCAGGACCGTCCAGCAAAATGCAGGTCAGCAAAGGCACGGCTGGGTGACCGCCGCTGCGCCAACCGAACGGCCGCGGTCTGTGCAGACTTCCCTGGGTCAGAGCTCCTCATTTTGGTTATCCTCTTTTTCAGCCTGGGCGCGGGCTGAAGCAGCTTGACCTAACGGCAACACTTATCGGGGGGGTATTTCCACCGCAGTCCTGGGATGTGCAGTGGCTGCTGGAGGGGAAGAAGGTTTTCAGCAGCAGACTCGGGGCGTAGGTGATGCTGGGGTGTTTGGTACCGGTGCGCTCAGCGCCCGTCGCTGGCAGCCCCTCGGCTGTGTGCTGTCGGCTGCTCTGCTCCCCTCCGCCTGCTCCGCTGCGGGTCGAGAGCGGGCCTGGGGCAGGGACAGGGATGGGGAGTCCGGAGGGACCCTGTCTCTGCACAGCCTGAATGCTTTGTCTGAATTCCTGAATGAAAGAAAAAAAAATATATAAAATCAAATGAACCCCAGTTTGGTTCTGCGGTGGGTCAGAAGCAGAAGCTGGGGAAGGCACAGTCTGCATCATTTTTAATATTTTGGATATCACAAACTGCTGAGTTCTTAGCAGCCTTTTTTTACACCTAGTGAAGTTTCACTGTTTAAAACATATTTTTAAATTCTAGACAATAACTAAATATGTCCCCACTGGTACTTGAGGCACCTTCTAAACAGAGTTCAGCAAAGCTCCTGGGTGGTACAGAGCAATAACTGGCCCAGTGCTTTGAAGGCGGAAAGGGTTAAAAGCAGCACTGTGTTGGCTTCAGTGTGATGGGAGAAAGCCCAGTGGGACACTTGGTGGCCTCAGGGTGTCCCCACCCCATGCCGTGGCGGAGGAATCATTGAAAGTTAAAGGAAAGCCCACTACTCGTTAACATAAGGACTTTACTGAAATTTCCCCAAAGCTTTTAATAGGCAGGAAACACATCTTAATAAGCAAGAAGTACAAAAAAACTCCCTAAAACTTTAATTGCTGGTCTATAACTCAGGAACTGGCAATCTCGCTTTTAACAGGTCTGCTGTACAGCTGGATTGTCAGCCCCTGAAGATGTTAGTTTGTAATTAAAATGCTGGCAGTTCCTTAATTATAGGCACTGCTACGATATCATTCGCCACTGTAATTGTTTGGCTTTCTGATGGGGAGCACGAGTAATTATTTTTCTTCAGGATTTTCAAATAAAATATTATTGGCCACTGTGTCAGTCTGCCGGAGGAGGAACGTACCGTGCTGGTGTGTGCAGCGGGTGGCTCCGTGGGCAAAACTGCTTCCAGAAAGTTTCGGGGTGAGGCTGTCAGTCACCCAGGCTGACGGCGGAGTGGGCTCTGACGTGGGGGACGCTGGGGCTGCTCTCTCCCCGCGGCTGCTGGAAGGGCGGTGTGGCTGCGCTGGTGGCAGGGAGGTGGCAATGCTGGCTGAGAGCTGGGTTCCAGGCTTGTGTGAAGTCCTACCTCTTTATCTCCTATTTTGCTGTAAAAAAAAAAAAAAAAATCGGAGCACCATCAGCAGTGGAACTTTTTTTTAACCTGTTCAGTGCTTTGTCTAAATGAGCAGTAGCAGAATTACATGCGAACTGCGGTGGCCAGATCCCGGCACACAAATCCCCGGAGAGCACATCTGGGCTGGGAAGGGGACTGCTGAGGGAGGTCACTGTTATAGTTTGAAGAAGCCACAACAATTTATTGTCATTTAGACAATTACTCTATCCCCCGATGACCCCTTCCCAACCAGGAAGGGGAGTTGGGAAAAAACAAGGAAACACAGGGGTTGAAATATAAACAGATTTCATAGAATCCTAGAATGGTTTAGGTTGGAAAGGACCTTGAAGATCATCGAGTGCCAACCCCCCTGCCATAGGCAGGGACACCTCCCACCAGACCAGGCTGCCCAAGGCCACCTCCAGCCTGGCCTTGAACACCTCCAGGGATGGGGCCTCAACAACCTCTCTGGGCAACCTGGGCCAGTGCCTCACCACCCTCACAGTGAAAAACTTCTTCCTCATGTTCAGTCTAAACCTGCCCTCTTCCAGTTTGAAGCCATTCCCCCTCGTCCTATCACTCCATGCCCCAGTAAAAAGTCCTTCCCCAGCTCTCCTGTAGCCCCTTTAGGGACTGGAAGGCTGCATTTAATAGAATAATACCAAATAATTACCATTAGTAATACTAAAGAACCAATATTGATCTTGATACCAATACAAAATACACAAGGATTATTGGAAGGAAGTTCCATCTGAACCTGAGGAGGGCCTTCTCTCCTGTGCGGGTGGCAGAGCAGTGGCACAGGCTGCCCAGAGAGGTGGGGGAGTCTCCCCCTCTGGAGCCATTCCAAACCCGCCTGGACGCCGTCCTGTGCCACTGCTGGAGGTGCCCCTGCTCTGGCAGGGGGTGGCACTGGGGGAGCTCCAGAGGGCCCTTCCAAACCCGCCAGTCTGGGATTCGGCGCCTCTCTGGCTTAAGCGTACCATCCAAGGAGCTTTACAGCCTTGCAGCGAACAGACACAACCTCCTCCTGTTGCACTCGCTGGGAATTGCCGCTGAAATTAGTGAGCGGGAGAAGGAGGGGGTGCTGAACCCGGCCCGCTGCAGCTGACGCGGCTAATAGCGAGCACCGCAACGGGCAGGTAGCAATTTGGAGATAACGCAACTGGGAATCTTTCTTGTCTCATTTGCACTGACGCATCCATGTAATCAGTTCATTTTGGTGGGTTACTATTATTTTGCCGTGAAATTGCTGCTCTCCCTGTGCCCGGTCTCTTCCCCCACCGCTCCCCGGAGAGATGAGTCATCGTAAAGCAAACAAGCGGAGGAGGTTTGACAATGGGCAATAACAGGACAATGCGAAATAGCGAGGTGGCCGAACTTCCCAGTGCGTCCCCAAGTGTCGAGACAAACAGTGAGGAGTGTTTACTCCTCCACCCTGGCTCTGTGTTCGTATCGCTGGCGGAGGCATGGCAGTGGGAGAAGCGGGGGGGCACTGGGCTGGCTCATGGAGAAGCCACGGCAGCCATGGACGTGAGGTTTCGAGCCACGGTCAAAAAAAGATGAGATGTGCATGTTGATTTAATCGGTTTAAGTTTCCAGAAGTGCTTTTGTACAGTGTACCCGGCAGTCGGCAAGGCTTCCCGTTGCGGGGATGTGTGTGTGTATGTGTGCACATGTGTGTGTCTATGTGCTCATAGAGAGGCCAGAAGTCCTGAAGAATGGGGATAAGACAAGGGACAATCACCCCCCCGGTTAATTTTCTTCCCTTTTCCTTTCTGTTTTGCTTCTTTTTTTCTTATTTCAGCTCTTCCAAGAAAATAAATCCACTGGCTCGCATCTCTTACTCGGTCCCTCCCTGCGGGCAATGCAGGGCTTTACCGCTACGGCCTGTCTTTGAGCGCGCTGCCCTCAGGATTTGTTATATTTTAGCTGTTTCTGCCTATGGAGCTGTGTCCCGCAGTTTCTTTTTGCCCGCAGCCAGGCTCGGTCTGCAGCTGACTGCACGCAGGTTACAAGGTTTTTGAAGTCCTCTGCTTGCTACTTGCATTAGCAGGAGAAAGTAAATATTCCCACTGCTCTTTAGCAATTCGCATCCTCAGGCGCTGTTAATGGCATAAACCATCAATCAGTTGGCAGCGGGCTACAGCGGGAATTGGCACACTCGAAAAACCCGTGACATCGGATTAAAAAGCATCCACAGGCCGAGTAAACACTGGCGAAGCCCAAACCTGTGGGAGCCGGGGGGGGCAGCTCCGGGCAGCCCCCCCGTGCCGTGCCGGGCCAGCAGCGTCCCCGTGGTCCCTCGCTGCGTTCCCAAGGCTGGGCTTGCACGGCACAGCCTTTCCGCTGCCCCCGCAGTCAAAACTTTGCAGAAACGCTTTTGCTTTCCGTAGGATTTTGCCCTCAAAACACGCTGTGATGTTTTTGTTCTCACTTGATTTTTATTTTTTTTTTTTTTTTTATCTGAGTGGTTTTGCAACCTCCCTGCGCCGTTCTCAGCACAGTCTCTTACCCAGATCACAGGACCAGCGTTGGTTCCTTCTCAAGACGTGCCTCCACTCTGTCCCCAAAGAGAAGTGCTGTTGGGTGCTGGCGCAGCCCTTATATCTTATATCTAGCGAATAAGCATCGTGTGAGAGGCCTGAAATATAGGCGCCCTGTTTTGTTTTATTGCATATTACATGATTTGGTGTAGGATGGTACAGGCACACCAGTGTCAGCTGATGCGCCTGTGGGATTGGAGTCTGGGTTTAGTCCTGTCAAGCTTAGGGAGTGTCTCTATCTGCACCTTGAGAGACGCTGCAGAGGAGCACAAATCCCCTTTTTACATCTCTTTATGTTCAGTAAATATGCTGGCTATTTACTATATTGGAGCAAGGAGATTACATGAGGGTTTTTCCTCACGTGCCTCGAGATCCTTCGCCATCGCTTGGTGTACTTAGCGAAGCAGCTGGCAGGTCTGATGGGTTGGGCAGTAAGGAGGAGAAAGGGAGAGAACTTAAGCACAAGTTAAATACGAACATAATCTGCCTATTCAGAGAGGGATTTGCTGTCTCTCGCAGCATCCTCCTGATTGAGCAGTACTGAACAGTCAAACCCAAACACACCCCAAATACACCGCTCTGCTCCCCCAGCTCTTCGGCACAGCCTTTGTGCCCAGGCAGGTCCTGCAGAGCGCTGCCCCGGCGGCCAGCCCCGCTCCCTGTCCCCTCTCCCTGCCACCCTCTGCCCCACGTACACAAGCAAAAGGACCCACGGGCATCGCCAGGGCCCCCTCAGCGTACGGGAAGGAATCTTCCCTTGGCTTTGGCGGATTTTACGAGGCCAGGAAGGGTTGGTCCTGGGGATTTTGTTCGCTCTATCAATATGCCGAAGAGTGCTGGGAAGAACCTGCTTTTATATATGAGAAACGGAGCGAATATGTGCCCCCGACAGGATGAGTCCTGAGATGCAGAAGTTGTCTCATTCTTTCAGTCAATCCCGCTGCTGTTACACACCAGCAAATAGTTTTGATGCTCACATTTTACTTGACTGAGGCACAGATCTCCCAGGGAGGGCTTCTGTCGTCAGGACCATCCGTTTGCCTTCAATCATTTCTCAAGTCACCTCAATAAATTGTCACGCTGGTATGTCAGAAGGGCAGAGCTCTCACACAGCTCTACAAGCTTTGAAAAATAGCCAGCACGTATCAGCCAGCCCGGGGAAAAGCTCCAGTATAACCTGTCTCCGGCCCTGGGGCGTTGGTGGATGTGTAGGCAGGTAGTGGATGCTCCCGCTGTGGGAGATGTTCCCGCTGTGGTTTTGCAGCTTGCTGGCCATTGGGGACACTAATGACGCAGATGGCAGGGGTGGTGGCACCAGTGCTCCACAGCCCTTCCTGTCTCCAGAAGTCACAATAACAGAGCAAAGCAGAACTGATCCGAAAGCTTTCTGTGAGTACGTGCAGAATGAGTCAAAAGATATTGATGCTAACAGGCACTAAGAAAGAAACCAAGACTTCCCCCCCATGTTTCCTTTCAAATAAGTTAAAACATCTCCATCTCTGAATTTCCACCACGTTGTAAAAGTTTCCTGAATGTAACTGGGAGAAGCTGCTCTGGACAGCGGTGGTTGTTTCTGTGTGTTGTGTCTAAACTTGTCTTGTGTGCTTTGTGACCAAGCAGAGGCTGTTGGTTTCAGCTCTGACGCTTAGTGTCATTCAGGAGTTTTTTCAGCAACAATACAGTGCTTTAGGGAAAATATTTTGTTTGGAATAGGAGCTAATGCATGGGGATTTTGGTGCAGCAAGTTCAATGTAAAGATGAACTTCACTTAGGTTCATAGAAGGAGATTGAAGTGTAGCAATGCTTTATGTAAGAGTCATTGGAAAGGTGGCTGCGGACAACTTGCCCTGCCAACTCATAAATTATATGTTGTTTTTTGTTCCAAACAGGCTACTCGTAGGGCCTATTTGTTACGTGCAGTACACGCTGTTATTTCCAGCATGTACTTATGATGAAACAGTTTTTTGTTGAGAAGAGCACGATCCTTTCCTCCTTGGTGATAAATCACCATTTTAAATTCTCTCGGTGGTGACTTTTCCATTGCAAGCAAACTGGCAAAGCACAAAAAAGGTTGTTTAGTTGGTTTGCTTTTTATTTTTCCTTTAACGTGAGAGCAATTTGAAAACGCATGTGTCTGGGCTGTTGACTATTTTAGGAATTCTCATGCCCGTATAACGCCTTTAGCAAACTTTTGCCAAGTTTCTCACCGTGATGCTGCAAATTTTGAGCATCCTGGTATTGAATGATCCCAAAATGTCTCTCGCCTTGGCCTCTGGCTGCCGGGGCTGGATGCGGAGGCAGGAGCGGGGGGAGCTTGACTCCTCCTGCAAGCACTGTCAGGCTCCACTCCCCCTGCCCTCGCGTGGGAGAGGCAGCTCGGACGGAGGGTTTGCTGTCTGCTCTTTAACATCAGTAGGAAAATGAAGTACTGGTTACCGTCAGCTTGGGTCACATCACGGGGTGTTACAAAGAGCAAAGGTTTCAGCATTGCGCCTTTCGCTCCTAAGCAGTGTTTTATGTATTTTGGGGCGGTTTAGGAGAGGCTTTGAGAATTGGGGTAGTTCAGGCGGGATGCTGAAAGCCAAGCACTGGGGGGAGAGGGAGCAGAGAAAACCCTCTGTGGCTTTTAACCACTCCAGACACCAGTGGGGCTGTCTGTGCAGGGAAAATTGAAGCCTGAATTTAAAAAAAAATATAAAAAAATAAAAAGGTTTGAAAAGGATGTGGACAACAAGCTGCCCATGAGCCAGCAGTGTGCCTTTGTGGCTAAGAAGGCCAATGGCATCCTGGGGGGCATCAAGCAGAGTGTGGCCAGCAGGTCGAGGGAGGTTATCCTCCCCCTCTGCTCTGCCCTGGGGAGGCCACATCTGGAGCACTGTGTCCAGTTCTGGGCTCCCCCGTTCAAGGACAGGGAACTGCTGGAGAGGGTCCAGCGGAGGGCTACGAAGATGATGAGGGGACTGGAGCATCTCTGATGAGGACAGGCTGAGGGACTTTGGGCTGTTCAGCCTGGAGAAGAGAAGGCTGAGAGGGGATCTCATCGATGCTGATCAGTATTTAAAAGGTGGGTGGCAAGAGGACGGGACCAGACTCTTTCCAGTGGTGCCCAGCGACAGGACAAGGGGCAACGTGCACAAACTGGAACATGAGAAATTCCATCTGAACATGAGGAAAAACTTCTCCGAGTGTGCCGGAGTGCGGGAACGGGCTGCCCGGGGGGGCGGCGGCGTCTCCTTCCCTGGAGATGCTCACAACCCGCCCGGACGCCACCCTGTCCCACCTAGAAGACCTCCGAAGGTCCCCTTCCACCCTCTGCCTTTGCGTGACTCCGTGCGGCGGCCAGGCGGGGGAGCCGCCGGTCGCGACACCCGCCGGTCGCGACACCGCGGCCTCTGCTGCCCCCTGCCGGCCCGAGCGGGACCCGCCTCCGCCCGCCGCGGGGCCGGTGACCCGGGGGGGCGGTCCGTGCGTGGGATGCTGCGGGGGGGAGGTCGGCGAGCGCAGGGGCTCAGCCCGCGGGTGGCGTAAGGCAGCGCCCCCCCCGGCGGGCAGCTCCCCCTTGCCCGGCTGCCCGGAGCTGCGCCCCGAGGCGGTGGCCCCACTCTTTTAAAAGGTAGACGGGACGCAAACGTTAACAGACGTAGAAAACCAAGTTTGCTTCAGGGTTCCTTCCTCGTGAGTTCGGCAATTAATACCCGGTCCTGCCGTTCACCAGCAACACCAGCACGACCAGTGCTCTGCTTCTAGCGGGGTCAGACCTCGGGCTCCCCCTGTGAAACAAGCCCCCCGGCATGGAGGTGTACGGCCCCTCATCCTTCCCTTCTAACTAATCCTCTGCTAACCTGCGCAAAGACCACGGCACGCTGTGCCCCTGGCTTTAGAACTACTCTTGACCGCCCGGGAAGCTCCTGGGTGTGAGGATGCTGAGCCCCATCGGTGGGGATGCGCTGGGATCCAGCTCTGGCGTCCCATTCCCCGAGCGCCTTCGTCAACGTAACGAAGTGGAGCAGCCTCACGCAGCCATGCGGTGCCAGCTCCCGCTGGCCTCTTGCCCGGTGAGTGTCACCAGGCCAGGGTGAACATCGGGGTGTTTGCGGGATGCTCCGCTCCGAGCCTGGCTTTGCCTCCCGGCTGTTGTGGTACCCGGGGGTGGGAACAGCCTTTTTGTCCTGCCTTTGCACAGCACCTAGCAACAGGCGGGCCCTGCGCCACCAGTGGCGCTTCTGGGGACTTCTGCAACACAGATAATAACGTTTATTAAAATAGACTTGGGAAATGAAGGCTGAGGTAACCCAAGAACATGTTTGACAATCGGGATGAGGCATGAAAGGCAGAGCACTAACTTCTCTATTGCTAACTTGCTTTCTCTGGGGTCTGTTGTATATCTATATTTAAGTGGTTCATACATTAGTATAGTATTTCCCTAATGCACGTATTCTACAAAATAAAAATCACAGGTTCCCAGAGCAAAACGAACAGTACTTGCCTGAATTTCTCTTTTTTTACTTTTTTTTTAAACTCACAAAAAAAGGAGAATCACTTGAGACTTGAGTAAAGGAGAAGGGGAAAGGATGGTAACACTCAGCTGTGACAGCTGGAAAACTTACATGACAGGTATCTAAAATAATTAGTAATTTCTATTTCATAAATCTTTGGGATATATTTTTTGCAGTTTTCTTTGCTGGCAGCAGCTGTCTTCGAATTACCATAGTTTCAGAGATATTTCATCACTTGGCAGTGTGTCACTGACTTTCTTTCTCCTCCTCCATCCCTCCATGGAGCTTGCTAAATCTCTTTCAAAACATTCTGCCCAAGTTACCAGTTCTGTCCAATGTTTCACTCTCCCTCTACTGCTCTTGTTTGGAGAGGACAGAAAAACAAGCCGTGGCATAGAAAATGTCAGCTTATCACTTCAGCACCTCTCTTTCTGCTTGTATTTTTGCATCCGCATGGCAATGGCATTAAGATGAAGCATTTAGGCATGTAATAATCTTTCAGCTCGGATAGGGACATGGCAAATTGTAAAGACAGAAAAAATTTCTTATTTAAATAGAGTGGTTGTTGAGATCCTGAGTTTATGTATGTGCAGATTTTTATACATGTACATTTAGAGCCAGCGCAGGTAAGCAGCATCATAGCAAGACAGCTTTCCAGGCAGGGATGAAACAGTCACTATCATCTGTGCCTTGCAAATATGACACAAATAAAACCTCAACAGGTTTCATTTGGTTTTGTTTCTCTTTTGGTACAAATCTAATGTTCAAGAGGTTGGAGGTATAAATACTGGGAAAAAAAAAAAAAAGCTGAGATTTCGGATGTCCCACTGAGGCTGGATTTGCAATGAATTGATGTTGCTTTTTGGGGGGGGTTGCTCTCCAAGGCTGTATGGTGACATCACCCTCTGCTGCCACATTGCGCTAGGGTGACTAGATTGTCTTGAAAAGCAATTACTGCCCTAGAGTGCATCACTGTCATCCGAACTAGAATATACTCCTTACTTTGCTGTGCATTTGCATTGCTTCTCTTCTGTACAACTTTTCTGTGTACGTTCTCTTACCAGTGGAACAGACTCACGCACTGACACGTTTCTGGTTAGGTTCTATACAGAGCAGCGCAAGTTCTGAGATAAGATACTTGAGTGATCCAAGTAATTTCCAAAGAACTGTGTAAAACAAATGGTAAAATTTGAGGTTTTCATGACAATGCTGATACAGAGACCACTTTTAGCTCGTAAATGTCATCCACCTCTGCACCAAATACAATCTAGGTAGCTCACAGAGGGCCCTTCAATCACAAAAAAAATGTTAAATTGCTTTAAAAGTGTCTTGAGACTTTATCATTTATGATCTTCATAATTCATGAAAGTGAATCCTCCCTGATTTGGCAATAATTTAGTATTGCTGCTTTACAAAATATTTTACTATTCACTGTTGTTAGGAGGGGGAAAAACACAGAACAGTAAATACTTTTTGACAGTGTATTTGTCATATTAAATCCCTTTTGTTTGCTTACCACCACCCCCCATACGCAGAATTTGTAGCACACGAGAAGCGCTGCATGTCTGCACAGGCTCTACCAGGCAAACCTGAGCTTCCCCTGTGTTCTGAGTTGACCAGCTGTGAACTAGAAGACTTTTGACAGCTTATTAGTCCAGGGCTGCACTGAGCTACTCAAGCTGTATGACTTCTCGTTCAGCTGGCTTGCCTTTAGCAAACTTGGAATGCGAGCAAAACAAGCTCAGATATGTCTGTTTAGCCCAACGCACAGAGATCCACAGCCACTAAGAGTGGGAATCATGCGGCATTTAGATTATAGAAGTCTAAAGTCACAATCCTGGAAATCGCCCTCAGCTGTCACCTAGTTTGAGGAGGAGGCTCTATTCTGTATAACAGGGTTATTTTACTTCAACCACGTATGCTTATGACTCAGTCTGAGGAAGATCCAAAATGTATTCCTTTACCTAAACCACTGGCAGGCTTGATTTAACAGGTGTTTTTAGAACATGGCTAACAGGTAGTGACATGCCCTACTACTGCCCCTCGTTCCTCTCTCCCTGCCTTACCAAAGATTAGAGCATACTAAATTCTCATCTCTTGTTGGGAAGGTTGAAACGTGTCATCTCCTACCTCCCAACAGACTGCTCAGACTGCAGGATGATCCAGGTGGACAGACTCCACCCTCCCTATTAATATTAAAACTATCTGAGATTCTTTATGATTGCTGCTCTACTACTTTGGTTTGTCGTCATGAGAAAGGAAGGGTTCCACCACCTTTTTCAGGAACTATGATGTCATAATAGTCAATTGACAGATAAATCCAGAAGCAGATTATAAATGGTACCAGGATTAGATTCCTGGTTCTACAAGAACAAAGACTTTTGATGTGGCTGCAGAGAACACAGCATAGTGAGGCTCAGATCACTGCACTTCTTTGCATCACCTTAAGGTAAAAATAAAGCTAGTACAGTATGACTCTTGTTGTTTCACACCCCTTGACAAGCACTAATTCTATTCTCTGTGAAACTAGCAAATTCTAGTCCATTCACAGGTAAGTTCTAAAATGGCAGCTACTTTGAAAAATTAAGATCCTACATAGTTTAGTTTTCAGTCCTATCTGGACCTGGATATGGAAGTTGGGACTCGTGCAAAGACGCACTGCCCTCATTCCAATGTCAAGTAAGAAAAGGAGCCCTTCCTGTTAGGCTCAATGCCTACTAAAAATAGGAAACTCTTTGTAAACACCTTTTATTGACAATGTTTTGCAAGCACCTTAGTTCACAAGTACTGTGCAGAAGCTTCAGCCTTTGTAAACCAAAATACACTTCTTCTCACAAATTACAAAGTTTGTGGATTAACACACAGTGCCTGTCTGCACACATCTGTAACGGTTTTCCCCTAAAGCATAAGCAAAAACAAATATTTTTGTATAAAAATTCACAGAAGCAGTAGAAAACTATTTTTTGGCTCTGTCTCTCTTACTGTTGGTTTCCACACAAAGTGAAGACACTCAGACATTCTTCAGTAGCATAGTCAGTCTTCATCTACTGTTTGGTCTCTGTTTCCATCTGAGTTTCTTGAGATTCTTCAGCTTCTGAAAGTTTTTCATCATCTAAAATTCAATATTACTGTTAGTCAAACATGCTTGGTTATATTTACAGCCTATGTTGCAGAACTGTGTCCCACTTAAATATGTTATGTTGATTGCCTTAAATGTGTAGTTGAGTATCTTGTTATACAAAATGTTATGTTCAAACGGGGAAAAAAAAAATCCTTCCAAGTTTTTTAAGGCTGTTATCTGTAACAGTTATTACAGGAAACATGGATAAATTCTGTAGTATCAGTTCAAGCAAACAGTACCAGATTGCTTCAAATTACATGCCTTCTCCTTGCCTATTAATGGTTTATTTCAAACTGAAGCTGTGCCTTCCACCAAAACGTTACTTCCTTCACAAAATTCTAGAAGCTGAAAGGTAATCTATACATTCATGTGAAAATGTATTTTAGAGACTAATACTTAAGCAAGTGCTAGTAACACATAATAACAATAACCTTCTGCTAAAGTGCACCTAGGATTAACAGTTCATTCTGCTTAAGAAGATCTAGACAGCCTTAGAGAATGAAAGTCTGCTCTTATAGCCATCTACGTATGTTAATCAGGTCATGCTCAAAGGCTATACCAATTATTCCATCTCGGAAAGACACAGCAAAAATCCAGCAAATAATATTTAAAACAATATTATCCATGTTAGAGCATGAAAAGTAAGCACTGATTTGAAAATATTAAGTATTTGTATAACAAAAGATGAGTATGACTAAACTCCTGAATTTAGCTCTTGTCTATGACAGTTTTAGTCCCTGCTGTATCACAGACTCACTGTTTGAGTAGGTAAGCCATTAAGCTTTCCTGTATTACAATTTCTTTTCAGTAAAGCCTCAAACGATACCATGATGGCAGTGACATGTTCAAAACTACCAAAACAGGAATTAGACAATTAAGTTTGGAAACTATGCGCAAGAATACTTTTCCCTAAGAAATAATTTTTCTATTTTTAAAAAAAAAGCAAACCAAACTCAAATTGCTATTCTCCATCCCCACATTTTAAAGAAGTCTGTTGTCTACAGATTAATCTGAAGCTATTCAGGAAATGACATGGTGGCCACCTTGTAGAAGAAAAAAAATTCTGAGCAGTCTCAGGCTCTAGACTACTACTGGGGAAAAAAATGCTGCCAATGCAAGAGGTCGCCAACCTCAATTGCACAAAGCTAGCCCACTGCTGGAAGCTGTGATTCCTTTTGATCCGCTGAAACCCAACTCCGTTATATATATATATTACCTAAGATCACCACTTACTTTCCAGGGTTTGTTGAAGCTCGTGGATGGTGCTCAGCAGAACATGAAACTGCTTTCTTCTCAGCTCCAACTGGAACGATAAAATATATATTTTAGCAAACAGAGAGAACATACAGCCAAACAACCCACAGCAGATACTCCATTAATTATGTTCCTAATAAATAATTATATAACAATCTCTGTGAAAAACCTACCTTATCCTCGACATTTTCTTTAATGTGAGAAAGATGTTGCAGTTCTTTTCCCAAAGCTTCTAGCTGCCTGAAAAGAAATTGTCATAGTATTTTTTTAAAAGTTCTGTAGCATTCTTGAAAAATAGATTTGAGCTAAGTGGAAGAAAAAGAACTATTAAATAAACAGTATAGGTAAACAAATCATAACAAATTAAACGACAGAGAGACATAAATGTTAAACTATTATGTCAAAAACTTGTAATTTCAGAACTTTTACAGAAAACAAGGCCTCCAAGCTTGAATACGGTTGTACCTAAGTAACTCACGATGGCTGGGGAAAAGGTCTATTTTAGTGCTACCTGAGGGTGTTGTCTTTTTTTGAGCCAGTAGCTTGGTACCTTGAAGGGAATGCCTGAAGGAGGGCTGGGTGTGACATTATCCCTTCCTATAATGTAAACACGCTAACAGCTTATAGGCTCATACAGGGATTTCTCTAGTATTTGGTTTCTAGTTCCTGAAAGATTTCTATTTGGCTGCATCTTGCTATTTACACTGCGTTCTCAGGTATAAGCAGACTGTGAGAGGACATGCAATTTTTTTCTAGTAACATCCAAGCTACATCTGGAATTTTACTTCTTTTGCTGTCCGCTCCATAGAATCTTTGCCTAGCCTTCTCATTATTTTATCTCCTTTTCTAAGACTCGGTGTCATTTCTTGGTCCTCTTAACAGCTCTTCTGATACTGCATCTAATTACACCGTGGGCACTGCCATTTAGTAGTTCAGCTCCTGTCACTTCCTGAATTGGCTCCTGTACATTACTTGTGACTAAGCCGATAACAGCTTCTCTTCTTTTGTGCTGTGTGACTAGTCGTTCCAAGAAACAGTCCCTTAAAAGCATAAAAGAAAGCATTTTTCTGAACTTTGTCCTATTGTGCCATATGACCTGCAAAAGCTATAAACGTAACTCTTGCAATAAAGCATGACATTTTTCCTCACAAGAGGTTTTCTCAAGTGTTTTTAGTTATTAAGAGTTCCACAAAAAGCATGGCATTGTTAGCGAGGCTTCCTCCATTCTGATTTAAGGGTGGTCCTTCTTGGTTCATAGTACGATTTTCTGTATACTTTCCTCAAACTGGAGAGAAAGAAAGCCTTGCAATTAAAACATTGGATGAAAAACTCATCTAGTCCCTATATTTAAAGTCTATTCCCTTGGAGAGGTCAGTTAAAGCTAAAATACCTATGAACCGAGCTCCCTCTAAAAATGTTCCATTCTGTTAGTATGTCCTATTTCCCCATCTGTAAAATGGGGGATCATACTCTGCTATAGTTCAAATCTGTGTCTTCGACTACAAATACAATGGACTAAGGACAAAAGGGCATACACTGTAGCCGTTCTTCCAGTGGATAAACACGCTGGTATTTCTAACTGTAATATACTCTCCTAAAGAGATGATAAAATTGCTTAAGAAAAGACAAAATCCCAAATCTACTAGCTGTAACTTACCACCATTTCTAGCTCAAGAAACTTATGCTTGGATGTGTTAAGCAAAATTAGAACAACCCTTCCAAACCTGAACAACCTGGCATCCTCTAAGAAAAAAAGTAGTATCATTTAGTTGCTTTCATTCTTGATCAATTGACTTATCTGAAAAACGTCACTTTTGATAACTGTCTATTATGAAGCCTCACTTGTTAAATGGCACACGCTGACTAATGAAGTAAGAAGTAGTCAAGCCTCATGAGAATTGCCTGTAATAATCAAAGTTTGTGGTAACAAAATCAAGGCACAAAAAAACCAACATACAAGAAAGCAATGTGTGAAATATTCTCAGTGGCTTATCGGTGTAAAAATACTATTATTAGGGTAATAATATAATCAAGAATCTTTATTTTGCTATAAAAGACCATGGAATGTGAAAAGACAGACTCTCTGCAATTTCACTGAAAGTGGGCAACAGGATAGGTGCAAGCTGCACTTAAATGAGAACAGTAACTCCATGTTACATCTTTAATCAGGTTAGAAGAACAAACTCATAGACGCAATGAGTCCTGGAATATTTCTGTGGCTTGACAGAAGTTAAAAAAATTATCTCCCCACAACTGCCCAAAATAACCTAAAAGCACAGATAGTGATCCAAATCCAAATATGACACCAGCAATACTGTAAGTTACATGCAAGACGAGTTGGACAACAGGTAGGTCTAACCTGCGTGCCAGGGCAGGTTATATTGTGGTACACAACATAGCAATTTATAACCGGGCATGCAGGAACAACTACTACAAGAAAAAAACATAAAAAAAAAACCTAAGAGCTTTCTCCTGCTTTCTCTAATTCCACCTTACTTGCTTGTGTGTTCTGTATTTTGCATGACTCCTGAATCCCTGGCTGGCGTGCTTTACAGCAGTTCCCCACTATCTCTCTTTTCTGAGAAACTTGGCCCTGGTAAACTGACATTACGTGGGCATTTACATCTGAGTTCACTCATTCACCTTAACAATGGAAAAATTTCAAATACAAAATGATTAACAATGCTTCTGAACCCATACAGATGGAGATTAATTGAAGCAAGCCGATAAGGGCACAATTTTATAATGAAACCCAAGTTTTTCTTTTGTCAAAAGAAATTATATAATAGTGAGGAAAGGTCAAACTGAAACCAAGGCAATGTCAAATCTGGTAACTTCTACCTTATTATAATTTAATGTAGTCTCATACTTACTTCAGTGTTTCATGTCTGTCTGGATGGTGTTGTATGACTTTGGCCAATGCATCATATTCTGAAAGAAATTTAAATAGCCTAAATAATTCTGAAAGTATAGATTCGAGAACCAAAAATCACGTACCATAGAATGGTACTGATTCTTTCTCCTTGAAAAACTGTTTTAACATTTTTCAAATTTGTACAAAACATCTTACATATATAAGAGTACCTGCAAATATCCATATATAAAAATGTATACATAGTTTATACCATGCTGTAACATTTCAAAGTAGATGATTACATCAGAAGAGATTTTAAATAAACTTCAGGTATGATCATAGGCCATTATTTACTCACTCAAACTTACCCACTGCTAGAGATGCATAAAGGATGAGGCCAGAAAACATAAGACAGCTCTGCACTGCTGCACACTTGGTCTTTTGTGTATGATTCATAAGCATTGGCTTTAGATACAATTTAATGTATATGTACAAAAAACGGTGCTGATAAGATGTTACACATCATCATTTGAGATCATTAAGATTTTTAGAAAAAAAAAGTACAAAATGCTGCATGAGAAACAACAGGATTTTTTTTTAAACTGTATGACACATTAAGAACAATATTATGGTTATATAGGTAAGTAACATAGCCATTTCCTGATAGTAAGATTGTATATCCGCCAACCACCTCATTCACATGGAAAAATCTGTGCTGCAGGCTGGACAGAACAGATCAAAAAGCAAACACTTCAGACCTATGTTTGTGAGGACATAAGAACTCTCATTCCTACTGGTTAAGGCTCTTTTAATTTCCAGTTGAGTCTAAAATTATCCACAAAATTGATCAAACAGTTGTATTTAAAACCTTTTATCTGTTATACTTTTAAACGTTTTCTTTTTGCATTTCATTTATCAAGAAAAAACAAATTCTTTCTTCTTCTCAATTGCTAATCTTTTGATAAGACAGTATTACAGGGAAATGCTTTAGTTTCAATCGAAATTATCACCGCATACTTTTAAGAGTAGGGAAAAAATACACCTCTCAACAGGTATTCAGTAAGGAGAGATACAGAGTTGCTGGGTGTGTAACTGGCACCACTGTCTCTGTGTACACCAAAACATTACCTTCCCTTAAGAGCTGAAGAAATACACTTGCATAATCTTCAGTGCTGGGTGTAAGTCTATTCAACTTTTGTCTCACCGTTAATAACGTGCTTTAGCTCTTCTCAGGTCACCTGAATTGTGATAGGATGCTTTCGGGGTTTTTCTTTGGCCTGAAAATATCTCTCTGAACTACCGTTCTAGGTTGCCCTGAGGCTGCGCGTTGTTGAGATCTACTGGTTGAATCCTGCCTGCCTCATCCACCAAAACCTTTCAGTAGTGGGTATGGAAGACAACCAAACTAAACATAGTATTCATAATGCCAGTATATTCCCTTGCACTTTCAAATATTTGGAATCTATTTTCTGATACAATGTATTTTAAAAGACAACAAAATAATGAAACCGACCAGTGTAAATACAGATACTGCTCTTACCCTGGCGATTTTTTCGAATCCTTTTTGCTTGCAGGATTTGTTTCTTGCATTCAGAAATCTTCTCATGTGCTGCAGCTATACTATTTTCTTAAAAAAAAAAAACAAAGAGAAAAGTGATATAACAGTTATATTGAAATTTAACAATACATGTAAACAAGCCATTCTGATAAACTATAAAAAGACAAAGAGCTGTTTGTGACATGGTGGCCTGCTAGCTCCATCAGCTTCAAAACTACGTATGCTTCAATAGGTTGAAAAAGCTTTTATTTGTATACGTTTTGTATACTGATAAGATCCTTCAGCATCTGTATGAGTGCTATCTATTAAGAAAAAAAACCCAAACCACTCATCATATATATATATTATGTTCACCAGAACTACCTCAAGCTTGTTCATAAGAGAAATTGTCAAACAGAAAACAGTAATATTTTCTCATCTTTACCTATATCCTTATAGATTTTTTCATAATTTTCCATTTCTCTCAGGTTCATATCATACACCAGAAGAGTTTTTCCCATCGAAAATTCACACTGTGATAAAGTACTCAGCATTCGTTGGTACTGGCTGTAACTGAAAACAGACAAGATATTTATTCCTAAGCAGCATAAAAATACCCCCTACCTTTACAAAACAAGAAAACAAAGCCTCATGTAGCGTAAGGAACAGTTAAATAACAATTATTAAAGAAACAAAATATTTCAAAGATTCAACGTATAATTTTTTGAAAGTGCAGTTAGAAACATTGCACCCATTAACTCTACCATGTCCCTAAAGGTGCAAAGTGAGTATTAAAGCAACAGGCAGATCAGTCCAGGGCTTACAAACTTCCCAGCCAGGGCTGGCTCTGTGACCACCGAGACTGAATTTGAATACTGCAGTGCTTCTCTGTACGCACAATCGTCATATTGTGTCCTCCAGGAATTTATATCCAGCTCTAGCACGCACCCCATAGCGGAACACCACGTTGTTGCTCATCCCTTACTACTTTAGCCTGTTTTTAAAAAAAAAAAACCCAAACAGAAATACCTGCAGTACTACCCTTCCCTAACAGAACAAATGCAGAACTGCCAACTGAAACATTCGAGTCGCGATCCTGCTATAACAGCGGGACTCCCGGACGGATCACGCAGCGGCACGACGATCCGGAGGGCATCCGAGCGGCCCTGGCGGATTCCAGCCCGCGGCCGTCAGTGATGTCTGACCCGCCTGTAGCCCTCATCTCCGACCGCAGCGCTCGGCGCTTCTGCTGGAAACACCACTCAGCCATGCTTGAAAAGCAGATGTATACATTTTAACACGGATCGTTTCAAAACGGATCAAGCCCAGTTTTCCACTGACGTGCAACTAATCAGTTCCAAGACTAAAAAAAAAACAAAAAAACAACCCCAAACAAAAAAACCCCAACCACAAAACAGAAAACAAATACCCTTCCTCTTGAGATCCGGAATTACACCACTTAATGAAACTCTTCACCAACAAATTGATCCGCCTGTCGTCACCGGCACCATCGCCATCGATCAGCAGTCGCTTGCGGATAACTTCATCTGAGGAAAAACTCCTGTTTAATGGCAGCCGCACCCCAGAGCCGAGCGCGGGTTTCACCCCAGGCCTTCAGGGAACGCTTCCCGGGGCTAAACCGGGAGGATCCGTTAAACGGGAGGCGTCCCAGGGCCCCGGGCCGGAGCGCGGGGCTGAGGGACCCTGGGGCCCGGGCGGAGAGGCCCGGGGGCGGGGGGCGCCCAAGGCCCGGGCGTGCCCCGGCATGAAGGGCCCGGGAGCGGGGCTGCGGGGTCGGGGCCGGGATGGAGGCCCGTCTGCGGGGTGAGAGGCCGGGGGCCGGGCTCGGAGGGCCGGGGAGGAGGCCTGAGGCCGAAGCGCGGGGAGCTCTTCCCCGGAGAGAGACCGGCGGGAGGCGAGGCGGGCCCGGCGCTGAGGGGAGCCGGGCCGGGCAGGGGTCGGGGAGCGGGGCGGCGGGCGCGGGGGGG
>VUYV01000056.1:1579794-1604220 GCA_008711295.1 Anarhynchus alexandrinus | reverse complement strand
CGCCCGGGCCGCCCCGCCATGCCCCCGGCACATGCTCCCTCGCCCTCGACGCGCCGCAGCGGGGAGGCCACCGGGCTGGGGTGCGCTCCGGCCGCCCTCCCGCCTCAGAGCGTCCTCCCGGGGCCGCCGTCGCCATCGCCCTCGGCGGCCCCGTCCTCCCCTCACGGGGCTCCCGCACGGCCTCGGCCCTGCGAGGGTGGCGGCGACGGCACAGGGGAACAGGTGGACGGTCCCGCCATGGCGCCCCAGCACCAAGGCGATGGTGCCGCGAGGGTGGTGGGACCCACCGCGGTGGCCGGAGGGAGCGGGAGCGCTGGCCCTGTGGCGCCTGCTGCCTGGCCGGGGTGCGGAGGACGTGCCCATGGCGCAGGCGTGAGGGAGCAGGGATGGCCTCCCCATGGGCCGCCCTTGGGCTCATCCCCGCTCGATGCTGGGAAGACGAGCAGCAAGGCCCGGGGTGTGCAAAAAATCATTATTCTGATACGTCTCCTGGGGAGTTTGGCTGTCACAGGTGGATAGGGACAAAAGTTGTTTCCTCCTGCCCTGAAAAACTAAGCTGGCACTGGAAAAAAGGGGCTAGAGGTGTCTGGAGAAAAGAGATATTAAGGTGTTACCGATACCAAGTGTTGAGTTGTAGGCTTTTGGTCCTACACTTGGGCAGTGCTAAAGCTGGCAGTGTTAATGTAGCACATGTCACGGTGCATGAGACATATGTCCAGAGCCTGACACCCTCATATTCCCTCTTCATTTTGGTTTGGACACTGAAGTAGCTTGTTCTGCTCAGTGCTTTGCATAGCCAATTTTAGGGTCGTGGAGAAAATCAGGGTAAGAACAAAGTAGGTGTCTGCTGTAATCTGTGCTTTCCTGGTTTTAGAGCTGTGAGTGATTATGTGGTGCTTTTTTGTTCTGGATAGCAGCATTTAACAGCTCTTTACGGATTTGTAAATTGTTTCAAGCCAGTGCTTTGTCTTCAATAGGCAACTGGTCAGATTCTTTGGAAGGTGCTATTGGGAAAGCATTACAGGGAGCAGTCATTAAAACCCTGTCTGAACTTTTCCGAATAAAGAGTGTCCCATATAGAAAACCTGGAGAAGTGATTTCTGTTCTTGAAATTTTTATGTATTATTATGTGATTTGTGAGTGATATAATTTTATGTGAAAACATAACTCTCTATTCGGTACTACAAAGTTTGGGCCAAAGAACAGGCCATGAATTCATGAGCTATGTATGTGCTATTAAAAACCCACAGTTATGAACTCTGAATTTGTTGCTATTTAATATAGTTGGCTTGACAAAAACCTTTTTTTTCTTAAGGTTTTGGTCACTATCACATACCCTTAGTGTTTTGGCACAGGGTGAGAAGACGACGTAGCTGAACATCTCTACATAAATTTTATACAATGCAGTTTGTTGCTGCCTTTCCCTCTTTACCCACTGATTACCTCTTGGAAGTCTTAAGTATCTCGAAGCATCCAGTCTTATCAAGACTTAATAATTTTCTTGCTCTTCCCTGTGTTCTTTCTGTTTTCTGAGCCCTTTCTGTTTCTTCCACAGAGAAAAGTTGATCTGAACTGAAGGCTATTGTAGGTGAAAATCCACAATTATTTATTTAGTCATGTTAGAATACTTTTGTGTTATTTTCTGTCATTTAATCCAATATAATCTTTTCTTGCTTTGTGTTCATCATTTCAGTGTTGGTCAGATAGTCTTAAACTCTCCACTATGACAAATAGATAGTCCTTGAGTAATTAATTTAGAATACAGCGGTCCATATGATTAGTTAATAATATTTAATGACTTTTGTGCCGTTCTTGTCTTCATATGTGTTACTAATTACAAGATTCTTGGAAATTCTCTGTTCTGGGTCTTAGGCTCATAAGAACAATCTAGGGAACAAAGCCATTATTTTTCTTTTTAAGACAGGGCTTTCAGGCATCATCAATGTTCATTAACTTTTCTCTTTTAGAATGGGAAGAGGAACTTGGTAAATAGATCATCAGGAATCTCACTAAGGCCACATATTGATTTAATAGCCTGTTCTCTTTCCTGTTCTCTTTTGCCGTTTTAAACATCCACAAGATATTTTTGTGCAGGAAGCCAGTTCCATCTTGCAGCATTTCTATACGCACTTGAGTATTCATTATGTCTTTGGAGGCTTCTTTCAATTTGCTCCATTTCCAAGTAGAGGCCCTCATCTTGTAAGTATGAAACAACACTCATTTCACGTGTATGGAGTGCGTGTTGCACTGGGCTGTATACAAGCGTGTTTTTTCCATTAATACAGTGTTATGTATGATGTAGATTACTGGAGCGGGCTTGACCTACTCTTATTTATTTCTCATTCACCAGTCCGTGTATTCTGTGCAGATTATATCAGCTACAATCTTCTATATAATCCTTCAGTTGAGTGGCAGAAATACTGGGTAGCACTGGACCTTCCTTAAGGCATCGGTATTGGAGATCCATGCAATCGGAAAAAAATGTCATGCACAGGGTATAGCACCTTACTCCGTGCCAGCTCTTTTGGAATAAGTACCTGTGTGTGCAAGCTTTCAACCAAGCTAAATGTGATGTAGTTTTCCCTCTTTCCTTGAATTCCTTTATGTGTGCCATATGGTAAGAGCCCGAAGCAGCTTATACATAATAATTTGTTGCACACCTGTCCTTGTCAAAAGTGTTAAATGATCCTCTGTAATGTTTCCAGGTGACTCTGGGTACAAGAAGTAAAAGCTAGGTAAGTTTAGTACTGCAAGATGTTACATGTGTGTGGACCTGGCTCAGATTTTTCACCAGTATCCGTTCTTTGCTGAAAATGGCTTTTAAGTACAGCAGATATTTTTTTATTGAGGAAATCTGTTAATCTTGAAGTTTTCTTTTCTGAAAAAAAATCTATGAAAGGCAAAGTTTAAAGTGACTTTATACCTCCTCCCTTTTTTTTAACTGTGTATATATGGTTTTTTTTCCAACTGCAGAAAAAGTTAAAGGGGAAGAAGCTTTTTATAGTATTCCAGGCTATAATGAGCTATGATTTTTAGAGCTAAGAAAACAGCTTTAACTATTGATGAGGTGGATTTAAAATATTTTTCCTAAGCCTCCCTAATAATTTATGAGGTGGTTTTAGATTCCAGGTTTTCTTTGTGTTGAATAACTTCTAAATCAGACTGTTATGTGGCACTAAATCTTACAGAGATCTAAGTATAGTAGGTCAGAAACTACAAGGTATTTTTATCCAGTCCAACCTATATTCTTGTCAGAAAGCCATACCAAATTTATTTAGCAAGACCTATTTTCTGTAAGCCTATGTTTAGCATTACTTTTTACCACAGTCCTTTATTTCTTTGTTGATTGTGTACCGCGATATTGTGCAAGACTGATATCAAGCTAACCTATTGGTGTCACCCTGCTTTCTCATCTTAAATTATCTTAGAGTGCTATATTTTCTTTGCAGTCTTCTTTAGCCTCAGCGTTTACTGAAAACTAGCATCAGTGTTTCAAGAGCTTGTCATCTCGTTCTCTAAAAATTCTTAGAGACTGGCTGTCTAGTTCTGCAGATATTAAAATAATAAAACAGAAATTTTTCAATCCAGTGATTTGGGTAAAAAAGTACTAGGGTTTCTTTTTTCTTTTTTTTCTTTTTTTTCTTTTTTTCTTAGATTCTCAGCGATGTGTTTCTTAGCCTTGTAAAAAGCTTTCCTGACTTGGACCCTTGTGTTTCTGCAGAGCTAGCACATTTTCATAGAATTACAACGTAACGAGAGAAGGGAGAGTGAAAATGCTTGTTGCAACTGTAGTGACAATAACAATAATTTAAAAATGCAACATTTTATTATCTGAACAGTAATCAATTCTGCTCTCTACGGCCCACGTTGCCAAGATTGATTAAATATACTGTTAATACCATACTTTAAAAACCAAGCTCCTATCAGATAATAATATAACCACAAGTTGTGGGCCACAGGATTGTATTTATTTATTATTTTTCCATTTGTAACTAAAAGAAGCACCTAAAATTCTAGAATTTTTGACAGAAGCAGATTGAAAAATACAAGTACTGGATATACTGTGTTTGTTATAAAGCCATTTCATTACTGCTACTACTTTTCTCATGAAGGGAGACAAAAGGTTATCTTAGTCCTTAAAAAAAATAGGTAATTGTGCTGCATGGTCCTTTTAAATAACTTTTTCCTAAGTAAGTCTCTGTCTCTTGGTTAGTCTAGATTATACAGGTGGCATTCTGATATTGCCCTTTTTCAGATATCATCACAGGAATTATGTAACAGCTTTCTACATTTCATATCTGGATCCTACTGAATATATATGAAGCCTGAAGATCAGTTATTGTACATTTTAAGGTGATCTGTCACTAATTTATTAAAGCTTGTCAAGCTCAGGTTGAAACTGCATGATACTGGAAATTTAGGTATTCAGTGTAGAAAACTGAGTTTACAGGTGCAGGGATGCTCCCAGCAAATGAAAGCATGCCTTGCATGCCTGTCAGAAGGTGCTTTAATTGAAGCAGTGGAATTATCAGAAGTTAGAAGTGCTACAGTGACTGGGTCACGATACCTATTATCAGTGACTTGGTAGGTTCCCAAGAAAGTCAAGGGGTTTTAGCAGGTATCTTGTGAAACTCAGTGTCATGAAACTGCTGCAAGACAGTTAGATGGTTATATTTTTCTTTTAATCTAGAAATTGTTAACGCTGTAGACTTCAGCTGCCTGTGCAGTGCCTCGGAGATCCCACACGGTGTCTGCATTCTGTGATTTAAAAAGACTGTCAAGCAATTTTTGGGTGGCATTTAGGGTTTCATATATTTTGTAAGGAAGCAGCCGTTTATTCTTTTGGAATTATTTTTGGCAGGAGTATTCAGTTATCTAGTAGCCTCTTAGTTTGTTGGCAGGATGTTTTCAGTGTGGCTTTCTTTATTTTATTTTTCTAATAAAAAAGAGCGTATTTTTATTTTTCCTTTCCTTCAATTCATGGGTTTGGTAGCATTTACATTGTGCCCTGAAGATCGTCAGTGGCGTGCCAGAGTTTTCAGAGGAAGAGGTGGATGTTGAATGAGGTTTTACACTGACTAAGAAGAAGAATTTGTCTCTGTGGGCATGGGGCCAAGTGGTAAATGTTTGTATTTAACTGTGGCTTGAAACATTGGATGAACAGTAAGAGAGTTGTGAATATCATATTTACTCGTATGATGTTTAAATAAATAACTGCTAGAGCTACTGAGGAAACTTTGCACAGAGATTACAAGGGAAAACAGGCATTTCCTCCTTTGGAAAGCAGCTCTTGTCCGACTTCAGAGCGGCATTTTCTGAATCACGTGGCCAGATGCTTTGACTTGGCTAAGAAAGCTGAATCAGAGCTATTGCGCAGCTTCTGAGTCAGCTTTTCAAAGTTTAATACAAGTTGTTTCGTTGGGTTAGTTTTGTCTTATTATTTTTTTAAAAACGCAGTCCAAATCTGTAAAAGAAGACCTAGAAATTTTACAAGGCTTTAAGCTTGGCTGCGTCATGGAGAGATGTTAGAAGAAACGCTTCCATCTTAGAAGATGAAGAGACTATCAGGTCTATATCAATAAACATGTTTCTCATTTTAAATTGGGTTTATATTTTGCTTTGGATTATTTTATGGTTTATTTACTTTTAACAGAGTGACTCTGTCAGTGGGTAGTGTTTAAGCACAGCTACAATTTACAGTTCCTGTAAAACACGGTACACTGGAGCACGTTCTCAGCAGCTGATTTCTGACTGAAGTATGAGCCTGAGCGGTGTAACAGAAATAATCGGAAGCATGGTCATGTGCTTTGGTGATGCCTACTCAGTTTTAGGTTCTTGTACGTCATATGTTGAAGGAAAACACTGAACTTTGTTTCTGACCATTGGTATCCTACCAATAGTGACTGGAAGCAGGGTGAAACCCCAAAGAGAAGTTGTGGCCTTCTTAGGAAGACGACATGCTCTCCTCAGTTTCTTTTTCAAGTGGGCCAAATGTAGCTTTTAAACTGTTGCTTCAAGTGCCGTCAAAGCAGATGGTTTAAATAAATATTTCGAGAGATGTATGATGAGAAGATAACCGGTCTTTTCCAGCAGAGAGTTTCAGATCCCGGAGGGGCAGATCCAGGTTATGGCATTTCCTTGCCTTTCTCAAGCTGGTTGTACCAAAGGGAAGGTTGTTCAGGCTGAGGCCAGTTGGATCGTGTTTCCATGAAGTTGGAGGGGGCCAAATGCTTTAGTATTTGCTGTTGTTTCATTAAAATTGTACCAGCCAGAGCAGCTTGAAGGAGGTGATGAATCTGCACATTTTCTACTCGGTAGCCGAAGTAGGAATGTGCTTAAATCCTGCCTATATCCAGGGCTAAGCACCTTTCTCTAGGGAGCATTTCGGATTCACGCTCTCTTGAAATTAGTATCATAAGCCCTTTCTTTCAAATAGGGAGCAAAGGTCAATCTTTGCTTTCAAAACCCAGGAGGTGGCAATGGTTCTGGTTCCCTTTTCGCCATTAGCAGAGCTGTTATCCGCTAGACCGCGCACCACATGTGTGGGAGACTTCAACCCAGCTATCCTCCTTCCTGAGGGGATTAATGCCTATAATTCTTTCCATTAGAGTGAATTCTGTAATCATCAGGCTGTTGACCAGTATAAGGTGGTGGTGCTGTCAGAAAGCCTGAACAGGACTGTATGGCCCAACACAGAGATCTTAGATGACCGAGGACTAAGGCATTTAAGGAAATAATCCACAAAAGCAAACAATTAGCTTCAGAAGCGCAAGAGAAAAACATGCAAGTGTGGCGAATGTGTTGAACTGAAGAGCAGATTCTGTTCAAAGATGTATGAGTGCCTTCCTGGTAATTTCCAAATTTTATGTGCAAGCAGGAATAGAATTTGGACATGAAAAGTGTAGGTAGACAGAAGAAAACAATTTGTGGAACAAAATTATCTGCTTCACAAACTGTTTTGGTGGGTTGCAAAAGGTAAATAGAAAAATAAATGTCAAACATTGGGGAAAAAGAGAAATCGGACACAAAATACATTCTATATAAAGTATGTGTATTTACGTATGTATTTATATATACGTGTAAATTTTCAGTAGAGATATGAAAGTGGTTATATGTGTGCCCAAAACATTAAGCCCAAAATGTTATTTCTCTTAACAGTATTTACAAAACTCCCAATGTAACTTTTCTTACAATAATGTTTTAGTAGAGTCTTGTTATAAACAAGCACTCAGGTTTGCTTGTTTTTTCTTTTGCAAAACATTAGTGCAGAATGTTTGAAAACCACAAGGAGTTCTTTTTGGTCCTCTGTCTTTTGCCTTTATTTTAATAAAAATGTAAATCTTGATTATACATGGAGAGAATTGAACTAATAAAAGAGGCAAGGCAGATAAATTGGATTTTATAACTTAAATGAATAAAGATTGGCTTGTAAGAGATGAGAGTAAAACAAAGCCATGCTAATAATAACTACGTGTATACACCTGTGCCTTAGTGGCTCATTGTAAATATTTTCACTTCGGTTTCATTCCAGTGTAGCTCTGGCAGTTACGGGTTGGGGTTTTTTTTCTTTTTTGAGATCTGCTTGAGGTTTTTGGCGTCTGTGTGTATATATATATGTAAAGTTACGATAATGTTGAACAATAACATATCCTGAAATAAAATTGTGTGCATATATATTAAAATAAAACATATGGGAATTTTTTTTTAAATGCCATGAATTTGAAATTTAATTTTAAAACTACTTATAATGGCACGTGAGCTGCAGCCGCTTTGCCAGGGTTGGAATAGGAGGATATTTACAGTCAGGTTTTCTAGTAAAGCTTTTCTTTCCTGTTGTTATGTGAAAGACTTGCACAAGCAGGAGCAACTGACTGTTACTGTAGTTTATGTCCTCAAACAAATGGAAGGAAATAGTTCGAGAGCTGCTGTTTTCAAATGTATATGTTGAAGAGCTCAGTCCTCATCTTGCAAGCTCTTGAAGGGATTTTGAACTTCACTCGTCCTCTCAAATGTTGGCGTAGACGTGTAATATGATGATCATACAGGTAACCAGTTTCCTAATGACTGGATTATTCTTATCAAATCTTCTTTATGTGTAATTGCCTCTTTATAGAGTCTGTTCCCCATCGTGTCTTTCTAGGACTGGCCTACTAAATTTGGCACAGAGAATTACAACTCTAAGACAGCCATTTTGCAACCTACATTTTCTTCTCTTTCTGCTTGTATCAGTGAGTATAATTGCTATTCTGTCTTTTTTTCTGGTGGTGGTTCTCCTTGTTGCTCTTTTGTCGAGATGGATGCTATCAGAATGTGCTGCTCCCTCAAAAAGGCCTCAGAAAATTAGTTGGCAAGTATAGTTGTCTTTAAATAAGCAGTTGTGCTCTGTTGACTTGTGTGCAGGTGGTGTCTTTTAAGCAGCTGCAATACTGTCATTGCTTGGGGAAAAATAAGTAACGGGTGGCCCCAGCACAAGAAAGCTTCCAGTAGGTGTGGGTAGGGTACAGGGCTGTTTGATGTGGCTGAGAAATGTATTACAGTAATTCACGTCAAAATGTGAATTTTTTTTTTGACAAAGCTAGGGAAATAGGAACACATTACCTTAACTATGTGTCACTGTCGTGATTTCTGCTAATCCAGTTGTCATCAGGCCCCAGACTTTGGTAGGCTCCGTTATCCTTTTTGTTGAGAAAGGAGGAAAGAGTCATTGGAAATTCCATGATCTCTTTTGCCAAAAATCATCTGATGTCAAGTCAAAGATCTTCCTAGGCAAGTGTCTCATCAAGAGGAATGTTGAGACTGTGATATAGTTGTCTGTTGTTGTCAGAGTTTAAAGTTTAAGAGTAAAATTTGCTTTAGAAATAGTACTTCAAAAATGGAAAATGTAACTATTGAGAGTTTATGCACATAAATATAATAATGGAGGATATATAAAAGAAAAACCTCACTTTTATGTGGTCATATTTTGCAAAGATTTACTTCGGTCCTTTCAGATTTATTTTTGACTTTTTATTTTTCTTGCCATTTGGCAGGTATTTTTCTGTGTTTCTACTGCTTAACCAGCTCTTCTTTGTGCGCCATCTCTGACATCAACTGGAAAGTGCGTAGTTTTGCTGCGGGGCAGTGGGGCCAACCTCATTTTTATATTTGCACTCACATCATAATAATGACATTTTATTTTCTCAGGAACATGACTTGAAATTTTAAAGTGATAGGAATATCACATATACTTTTGCTTGGTTTATTTATAAGTACAAAACATTACATATGGAAGGAGTGCCCACTGTGTTCCAGCTGAGCTTCCTAAACTGTTAGATAAAAAAATACATCCATTTTTAAGGATCCTGACTTTCTGAAAATCAGTTTGCTCAGTCTCCTTTAGTTTTGAAATAAAGTTCTAGTTAACTGCACACAGGCAGGACAACAGGGCCTGTATTGAATGAAATTAGGAAAGAGGAAGTATGGAGACGCCAGTGCAATTGCTTAAAGATCTGAAAAACATGATGCATAAACAAGTTCCAAAAGAAGGCAATTCCTTAAGTAAGAGGGGACTGAGAGGGTGAGAAGACAGATATATCGAAAAGCATTGCAAATGGGGGGGCGTGTGGCAGGTGGGGGAATAAATAGATCAAATTGCAGCAATGAAGATTCAGCATGGACAAACACAGTTTTCTAGTGGAAGTATTGAAAGGTTGGAATAATCACTTGCGGGGACAATGGCACTTCCATTGCCTGAGGTCTTTAAGAACGGGTTGGATTACCTGTATTGTTCCCACCAGATAGTTTAGTTATCATGCCCTGGGGCTGAGGGACAGACTGAGCTTTGGAGGGTCCTTCCATCCCTCCTTTGGTTAACAGACCTCTAACTACGCATTGCGCAGATTTTAATAGGATCGGAGTACATAACTGATACATGCTGAAACCCATTTGCCACCTCCGTGACCTGTTTAGTACTTCTATTTCAACTGGATTTTTTTATATCTGTAAGAAAGGCTATGGTAGTTGTCAAGTAAAGGTTATGTTTTTAATGGGTTTGGTTTTTTGGGAGATGTTTCTTGCAGGGCCATGCTATAGCGAGTACCTATCCTCCTCCCGTTTAAATACTCTTTTCTGCTGTAATGTTGCATCCAGGCCAGTTATAGAATTGTTATTCTGCTTGGAAAAACTAAGAGGATTCACGGAGTGCCTTGTAGGGAAGAAGCGTGGCCTGAGTGCGGATCAGAACGAGCAATTGTTCCAGGCGGCTGCATGCACGCACGCGGTAGAGATCGCTGATTTCAATAGACTACAGCTTGACATTTGGTTCATAGGTAGGTAGCCATGTTCAACAGCAAGCTTTGTAATCCCACTTAATTTAATTTTATCTGTGAATATGTATCCCCTTAGGAAAAATTAATTTCTTAGTGGGACTAGCAGTAAGAGGAGGTATACTGTGTGACCTGGAGGTTATGTATCTATCGCAATGATAGATGTGAGAAGAAATCTTGTGTTTGTATAATGCTTCATTACCAGTCTTCTTGACCATGAGCAGAAGAGTGAGGAAACTGGAGAACTGATTTCTTCCCAAGACATTATTAGCCATAGCTAAAAACCAATTTTAATAGCTGAAGAGTATGCTAGCACGCACTTACACAGCTGTGGCTTCATAGCTGTATATGGTTTGCAGAGGAGGTAACTGCTACTGGGAGTATGTTAAAATGCAAATTATTATATTCTCCAGGTAAATAATAACGAAAAGATCCTTCCTTTTATTCAGTTAAGGAGTATCGAGTGGTTGTTTGATTAGTGTTTGAGTATTGAGTGCCCTGTCAATAGCTACATAAGCAATAGTAGTTAGAAAAAGATATTATTTTTATATCGTATAATAAACAGCCGTGAATTAATGTAGTATATAAATATGTGTCAAATTTACAGTGTGTAAGAAATGTTGTTGCTTTTGGTGGGCTTTTGTAGACATTTAAGCTACTAGTATATTTTGGTCAGTATGAATGTAATTCTTAACATGAAAATGTTAAGGTTTTTAAATTAAGTTTCATGCCACTAGAAAGACATTTTTAATCTCATTGGTACCACCGATGTCATTAGTGTTACAGCTTTGTCAGCATTTTTGCACAGGTAGTCTTGGAAAGGTGACTGTTGCATCTTTAGCTAATGATGAAATTTTGTATTCTTTTTCTTAGCACGGCCTAGCATGTTTGTTAGCAAACAATCTGAAACACAGGATTTACTTGAAAAGCAGTATAGTACTAGTCTATATATATTTTCCCCACACGTACAACTTAAGTGTTTATAACAAAATGCAATTGCAGTTTTCGGGAGAGAGTCAGGGAGACGTGGGCCAAATGCTCATTAGTCAGAAGGCACGTTAAGAAGACAAACCCAAATAATTTATTTTTTTTAAGCTAGTTGTAACTTTCTAGAATGTGAGTTCTTGGGTTTTTTGAATGGGATCAATGTTTGCCTCATTGCTCTAACATTTTTCTCCTTCTCGTTAATCTGTACTGTGTTTCATGTGAGGCGGTGTACTCTGTCTCTAGATGGCAGTCACTGGCAGGCAAAGGGAAGGATCGCTCTGGGTTGCTTGGCTTGGACCCTACAAGTCTCTGCACCGGTTGGCTTCTCTGGTTGGAATTTTTATGGTGTTGGACAGCAATAAAAGTGTCACCTCAGCTTCTCTGCCTTCCGAACTGCAACAGAGATACTGTGAAGAAAGAAAGAAAGAAAAAAAGGCAAAAAAGAAGAGAAACTGAGAAAATGTTGCAGGGAAACATTTGCAAAAGAGACCTTTAGGAATGCTGACAGTAGTGAAGAGGGGTTTTTTTATATCAGCAAGACTTTATCCTCAATTAACAAGAATAAATTTGTTTTTAAAGGGAGAAATGGCAGTTTCCCACTAAATTCAGTTTCAAAGAGTAAAATAGATTGACCAAGGTGCAACCAGGGATAATAGGAGTGGAGGAATATATGATTGTAATCTCATTTAATCGAATGAGTATTTTCGCACAGTCTCATGAGCATGTGTTGTTGGAGAAACAGTTTTCCTTTTGCTTAAGACATTGTGTCTTCCACACACCCCCCGCCCCCATCCTCCCTTTGCAGTGTTCATCCTCTCCTAATTTTGAAACTCCTTCCCATCATTTTGCAGGTAATTCCTTTCCTTCATACTTGTTAGCAGTCTGTCTCTAGACACTCCACTCTGTCTCTTCTCTTTAAAGTCAGATGGGCTTTTAGGTTTTCCTCTCCCGTTCTTCGTATAGGTGCTGTTTGCCTTCCTAACTCATCACTACTGAACGGTTTGATGTAACAGTGCCGTTAGAAAAGGCAGCGGCACTCAAGCAAGGGAACAACAGTTTCTCAGCACTTGCTGTGCCGGGGTGATTGCACTTCATGAGATGAATACTGCTTGATAAGAAAGCTATTGTTATAATAAATACAGTTCAAAACCGGGAATTGATCTATAGATTTTATTGATGCCTGGTTTCAAACGCAGTGCCAAATTACGGTCTTGTTTTCATATGTGCAAATCCCAAGAAACTCTTTGGAAAGCGCTGGAGTCATTCTGGATTTACAGAGGTATACTTAAGATCAAGTTTGGGCCTTCAGTTTCAATAACAAGAAAATGATTTGCTGTTATATTGCATATTGTTTTAACTACCAGCATTCGTAAAAGGACCGTGATCCTGTAAGCGCTTTGCAAATATTCTCCTGGACATTTTTTGCACTAAAAAAGAGTAACTGAAAATCAGAAGATCTCGATTTTTGCTTAATACAATCCTAGCAACAAGCTTTGAATTTCTTAATGTACTAGTTTAACAGTGGGAAAACTACTGATTTTTTGAAAGGAAAAGAGCTTTAGTTGCAAAAGAATGAAAAAATCAACCAAAGTTTTAATTAGGTCTTTATTTTTACCTGTTTATAATGAAAAATACCATATAGATTTTACGCCAAGTTTTACAATTCACACTCAAGTGCATTTCCAGAGCCAGTTTGAGAAATGTGGACTATCGTTTGTGAGGCAAAGCTTTGTGAGAGTGAGCAGTAATTTAGTACAGTTTTCAGTGTGAAGTTCATGTGCAAGAAAGACAAGATAGAGATAATTCTGGTATTATGTCAAGATTACATATTAGGATGACAGGTATCACAGTCCCTAATAGATTGCACAGCACAGAGATAATGAAGAGTGATGCTTTCTGTTCCCAGCCCTGCCTTGGGCCCGGTAGGTAACTGTGGGCAAATCACTCCTCCTCCCTCAATTTCTCTGTCTGTAAAAATGATGATAATGATGTGGATTATTTTGTGTTTCGTTTTGAGATCTGAAGGGAATACGTAGAACTGTAGCTCTAGGAACATGGTGGGAAATATAAGGTGGTAAAATAAGCATCTGTATTACAGACAGCTTTGTACGGGCAACTGATTATAAAATTATTGATTCTACTGCTCTTTCCTGTTGAGGGTATTACTATGTACTTGTTCACAAGACTGTAGAAAAAAAATCTTGCTATTTCTTATGGTAGCCTATCTTTCAGCTTCTTATTCAGAATTGACCATAAGGTTATTCTGCTTTTATTCTAACCCATTACCATCCCCAGGAGGGACAGTTAAAGCTGTAGTTAATGGAGGATAAGGACAGCAAAGGTCTGTCTGTCTTTCTTTTCTCTATCTCCTCCCTTTCTGTCTCTCTGTCTCTCTTTGGCCATTGAAAATGTAGGTCATATTGCATCACCATAAAATGGAACAGTCAGAAAGGTGTTTGAAAAATGCTGACATCCTTAGCCTGGGGTGCATGCCAGTGTCCTTTGTTTACATTGAGAATAGTGTTGTACCTGTGTCAGAACCAGCATCTCTGTTAAGGTTAGTGGTATGGTACCTAAATTATGAGTCAGATTTTAAGATGACTTTCATCTGCCTGCAGTAATTTAAAATTACACAGATAAAATGCAGCCACTCACAATAATGATATACATGAGGAGCTAATTTGAAATCTTTAATCTGCAATAACCGTGACGGTGTAGTTTGAATAATATTACCTTTAACAGAGAAGCTCAGTAATAAATTTTTGCAAATCATGTTAATCATGTACTCTGCATTGTCTTGATTAGCTGTGCCTTTCTGTCTTGAAAAGTATGTTTACATTACATGTTTGTATATTTTTTAACATTACGGTTTTACTTCATGCACCCCTTTAAATGAGCCAATCAGGATTTTATTTATTTAAAAAAATGGAAAATCCTGATGTCCAGAGTCTTATTGCCTGCTACCAGTCTTTTATTGTTTGTGTTTCTGATGTAATACAAGTTGTAATTGGTATGAAATATTCCTTTGGCATAAAATGCAGAACATATCTTTTTCTTCTCTACAGACATATATAAATACCATTTTAAAAGAAATGTATAAATATAATTTCAACTGTCCTTATTTATCTTAGTTTGTTGCAGTAAGCTAACATCTTTTATGGATTGAACTTTGAAATGGTGGTATAAATCATACTGCAAGATGCAGGTGTTTTGAAATATAAGACAAGATACTCACTTATAGAGTATCTTTCATTATTTCTGAAACCAAGTGGTTTTTTAACATTTCTATTCTGTGCTTTGTGTGGTTGTACTTAAACAGTTGAAGTGCAATATCCAAAGGCTTCATATGACTTTGTTAATCGTACTGCTAAAGAAGATGTCTAAGTTGAAAGGTAAAATGTTGGAAGATAAAACTAAAATTAGCGATAACACGATTTGTTGAGCAAAATAATGAATGCAAATCTTTTCCTGTTGCCATTAGACAAAGAAAGATGACAGTAGTCAAAGTTAAGACCCCTCAAGTGCACTTTGCTGTGCGCAATTATTGTGCAATTTTTATCAATTTATTTAGAATTATCCGAAAGGTGTTGTTGCTTCTCCATTGACTAAGATATTAATTATTTAGTAACTAAGATGCTAGTTATTTAAGTTTGACCCTTGTCATTATCTATGAAGATACCTATGCATGTTTGAAGTAGTTTCAGAGTAACTTGTATCATTGTTATATTTTGCACCGAATACTCTGTTGCATTTGTGTTTGCACAGATAATAGTAAATATTATGTGATTCTGAGAAATATTTTATGTTGGTATACATAGGAACTATATGAAATCTTGAGATGCTGCAGTTTTGTACTTGGTATTTACAGAAGTTTGGTATCTAATCTCTGTTTGAAGCATGTAGCTAGTACTTATTTTTTAATCCATGAGGATGTAAAGAATTGTGTCTCTCGAAGGGAATACAAGGGCCAGTTACGCAATTGGTAGAGTTTACAGTTCTTATACCGTCTTTGACCCCCTGAGATTCTGTAGTTGGCAGGTCCTGGCTCAGTCTCCAGCACACGTGAGCTACTAGCTAGCCATAGCAGCAGCCCCTAGCCTTCTGCTGGCCACCTCGTGTTCTTTCAACACACACCTCCTGCACCCACTTTTCCAAGGGGCAGAATAAGACCTCATTAGGTTATCCCCGTAATTATAAAATCTCTAAATGAAGCCTAGTATTGGGGTGATTCTACCTAGCATGTCCAAATCTTTGTTTGTATAAGTGTAGACATGGTATTTTATCTTAAATTTGGATATTTAGTAGATAACAAAGGAGAATGTTCTGAAATTTAGGTACGTTCTTTGGTGTATATTTCTGACAGCTGAAAAGAAAATGTTAAAGGAGTTTGGATAGTTGAGGCATTAGTTTTGATACTTTCAAAAGTTAGGGATACTTTATCACATATATTTACATTTCCTGTATTTTAATAAGTTGATTTGCAATTACAATTTTCATGTAAATGGTTTTCCCCTTAAATGGATAATACACATTAGTCATTGTAACTGTGCCTTTATTATATACATCTATGTAGATCCAATTTTGACTGGGATATAGCTGTTGCTCTGCCAGGCTGTGGTTTCCTGTCTTGCGTATCACTAACTCCTCAAAATATTAAATAGCAATTGCAACCAAGTTTCTTTGATTGTCAGGCATCGAGAGTCTGCTTCACCGGTTTGAAAGTGCAGGCCTTTTTCCATTTTCTTGGATTGCTGCTTTGGTTTTTTTTGTCATCTTTCCATCTTTCAACTAGCTCTCCCTTTTCCAGGGTACCAAAGTGCTTACCTTCTGGAGAGAGGGCTCCTCCTGGCTTATTCTCAATCATCCCATCGCTTCCTTGCATTACTCTTTGCTGACAGTTGTGGTTGTAATTGACCTGCTGTAAATTCTCAACACGAATCATTCCTGTTCTTTGCCACCCATTATCCAGAGAAAGAGTTCTCTTTAAAGGGTCGTTAAGCTGTCACTTTACTCTTTTGAAACTTATTCTCTTAACTTCCTTCAAACGCAACTCCAGATGTAATCCCTACAGCAAAATTCACAGGTGGTGACATAGTACGCTCTGATCTCTCATAAAGAGGAATAAAATTTTTGCTGATCCTTCCTTCACCCTCATCTGGTCCGGTTTTTGTACTTACCACTTACTTATTGCCCTATTCCTCGATTTTTAAGTCTTTGGAGAAGTCTTCTGTTTTATAGGTAGTTTTTGTTTTCATTTTTGCATGAAGCAATGGAACTTGCCTTTTATGTAACAAATAACATTTACGTCAGGATAAAAGAAAGGGCGTTTTGCATGCAGAGCTCTCATATCCCCTAAAGAAATTGGGGTAGAAATGAAGGACTGAATTACTTCCACAGCAGGGAAGTCATATGCTTGAAGGAATTGGGATTTTGAGGCTAAACATTCAATGATCTTCTGTGAAGGGAACGGTCCGTAGGAATTCGGAGTCTCCTGTCCTAAAAAAACGAAGGAGAAAAAGGATTTTTGACAAATGCTGCATTGCCTTTTCCAGTGAGCAGCAGCAAGAGCTGAAGAGGAAGTTTTATACTGAAGTATTCAATGAGATTTGTATGCATAATAAGGAAATACAATGTTTTCTGAGACGTCTACTGGTGTAGAAATTTGTTAACGGTCAGTTTTATTAACCATAAAGCAGAACAATGACTGCAGAGGAGAGAGAGGAAATAATACTGGACTCGCTCTCAAGTGTAGTCCACTGCAGACAAGAAGATTTTGAATTTTATTGAGTAACTAGAATATAGTTGAGCTCGGATATGCATCTTAGGATCAAGTATGTCACTGAGCAGGGTAAAGCTTAGAAGTTGTAAATATATCTGTAGGTGATCTCAGTCAAGATAGTGTCAGCTGCTAAGCTGCAGTTTAAAAGAAAAGAAAAAAGAAGGGGTTTATCCTCAGTGCATGAAGTCTTTAAAGACATGAACTCAGTTTGTAGGCAGCTTCCCAGAGGAGCAGCAGAAGCCAGGAAAAGCTTCATTCTGTACCTTCCAGTGGGGCAGAGCCCTGCAGTCTGTGGGACGGCTTGGATGCCCTCTTGGACTGCATTCCTCTTGTCTGGACTTTAATCCTTGGAGGGGAAAAAAATAGTTTTCTCTGAAGTGTCATCCGGTCCCAGCGCTAGATTGACTTATTTATATCTATCTTCATGACTTTTTAGTAGATGAAAAAAAATCACCAGTTAAATTTCAAAGCACTTATAAAAATCAATTATTTGATCTTAAACATAACCTGTGCACAAGGATGGATGAAATTTTTTTTTAAGTTTTAACAAGGCTTTGGTTTGGCTTTAACCAATTAGGCATTGATATATGCTAAACCAAAGCAAACCGGGCTTAAATTTGGTTTATATAAACAGTAAGTTTACAAGCATTGAATGAAAGGATTTTTAAAAACCTGAGCTTGGGATGATAGAAGTTCATTTTGTGGGAAAGGCCTCAATCTGTACGTCTCTCTGATTTTTGTTAAATTCTTCATCAGCGATACAGTAATAGTCACTAATGACTATTACGTGAGGGATCATTTTTAGCTATCCGCGTTCTATGACGTGGTGGTAAAAATGTCAATGACTGCGTACCGAGAGCCCCTGTTGTCGGAGTCGTCCTATATTCTAGAAAAATCCTGTGTAGCAAATCCAGTGCTGTGGTGTTACCAGCTTGTGATACAGACACAACCGTCTGCTTGGAAATCTGGTCAGTAATAGTCGATGTAAGTGCAGTAACTGGGCTGAAGATTGAGATTTCATCCAATGCATACCTTTCTGGTAATGTCAGGCTGCCATTTAAAGAGCTGCTCTGTACATAAGAGTGCATAACAGCTCCCTGCTTACCTTTCAATTTTAAATCCATTGCACAAACTGTATTTGCAAAATTGATAAAATGCTTCGGATTAGTTTTTAAATAGATACATTTATAGTTATGAAACGGAGATAAGGTTTCAGATGTCTTATTGCCGTACTCTTTTTGTTTTCTTTCAGAATTAATCAGGTACAAGTTAGAAAAAGCTTCCAAAATCTGAACAGATGAAGATCAATTGATAAATCAACCCAGCGATTCACCATACTTTCAAGGTACTGTGACATGCTTACCCAAATATTTTCCTTAAGCATAATATTCACATACTTTAGATGTGAGAAGCGTGGAGAACAGGATATTAGCAGGGTTGCAAAGCAAGTCTGAAGTGTTACCAGATGCAGTGGGGAGACTTTTTTTTTTTCTAAAAATGCAGGTGTTTAATATATGTTTCAGTGGGAAATAAAGCAACCTCACAATCAACCTAAAGGGAGTTCAATGCATGGAACAGCCAAACTTAAAAAGATAAAAGTAAGATGGATTATATATCTCAATAACTTAGATGAAGTGATTTGGACAAGTAAGATGTGGTAGACAGGCATAACGTTTAATTTATTTATTAATTTTAGAAGAAGTCAACTTCTTTTTCGGAATGATTATTTTTGTCTATTCCCATGTTCCCATGATACTTTAAAGCATTTGAAGGCTGTTAGGCTTTGGTTATATACTATACCAATATACTATACAGCTGTATCAGTTTTGTTATCTTACAAGTTCAGAAAGTAGAATTGTAAACTGAGGCAAAGACTGTACAGTTGCCTAACACAGTGGGGTTATTCCCCGTGACTAGCGTTCCTGGCAGAATGTTAGGAAAAGGAGAAAATTATGATAATAAATTGAAATTTTGGCTAAAAAGCTGCTAGTGCAGATTATTTTATCGGGAACTGCTAATTCATTGAAACAATATCTCTTTCTTTCTCTGTTTCCCTTACATTTATCTCTGCTCTTTATCATCACATGCATTTCACCATTTTGTGTATTTTCGCTTGACATCGTGAAAGAAAAGACTTCACTCTAAGTTTGTGTTTTTCTTATGTGCAGAATCCAGTCTGTTATAGCCTGGCTAGTATTTGCTGTGCAAATCATCTTTTAATATATTTTAAAATGGATTGCGGCAGAAGGGGCCATTACAGTTAACGTGGAGCTGGTCTGCAGAATTTATTTATCTGGGCTGAAGAAGAGTGAGGAATGTTTGTCATGGTGTGGTTCTTGCAATATGTAACATTGGAAACTAATATCTGAGGTTTCTGTAACAAAATGCTTCCTGTGGATTTTTCAGCAGCCTGAGAAGTGGCTATAGTAGTGAACTCAGAGTCCCTGGGGTTGCAAATCAGAATTGGTATTGTTGTTAGCTACTTCCTTGCTCCTCATCACTAAATAGTGCTGCAGCAGCTGTCATACTTTCATATAATCATAGGAAAGTCTAGATTGGAAGAGACCTCTGGACATCATCTGGTCCAACCTTCTATTGAAAACAGGTTATACAAGGCCTCGTCAAGCCAAGTGTTGAATATCTCCAGGAAGGGAAAGTCCACCATTTCTCTGGGCAACCTGTTCCAATGTTTAATTGTTCTCGCAGTGAATACTTTTTTCTTGTATCTAGACAGAACTTCTGAAGCAACTTGTGCCTGTTGCCTCTTGCCCTGTCACTCTGTTTCTCATGAAGAGAGTACCTCCGTCTTCTCTATAATTATATTTTACTTATTGGGAGACCGTGATTACATCCCACCTGAGCCTTCTCTTCTTGAGGCCGAACAAACCCAATTCCTTCTCATTTCTTCAGTATGTTTTCCAACCTTCTAATCACTTTGTTGGCCCTCTGCTGGACCCCGTCCAGTTTTTTAATGTGTCTCTTGAGCTGGCCGGTCTTCCAGCCTGTCACGGTCTCTATACATAGTGACATTTCCTTTGGTTGTATCTACCTGTCTTCCAAGTTTCATGTCATCTGCAGACTTGGTGAGGATGCATTTACTCCCATCATCCAGATCATTTTAAAAGATACTGAATAGGATTGAGTCCGGTATTGAACCCCAAGGAACTCCGTTTGTGACTGATTGCCAGTTTGATTTTGAGCCATTACCACCCTTTGAGCACAGCAGTTCAGCCAGTTTGCAGCAATCTCATGGTCCAATCTCTTAGCACCCTTGCATGCATCCTGTTAAGTCCTATAGACCTGTCCATGTCCAATTTGTATGACATTTTGTTGCTAACTTGCTAACCGCGTGGTCAGCGCAGGCAGCATCAGCAAGCAGCAATCAAATGTGAGAAGAACGGTATAAATTTAAATTTCCTTGTGCCAGGGTTTTCAGGATGCTTGATTTGATGTTACTCAGCATGTCAAACCCCTGAGCGTATGAGGTCTCAGGCAGGTTCACATGATAGGTAGGCATCATTGTGGTCTCAAGGAACTCTTGAGTCCTGTGGGCTAGGCTTGGACCCACAGTCTTCTGCCTCAATGAACTGCCAAGGAGCCACGTAGGCAGGCTGGCAAGAAACCAGGCAGGGTGATGAAACCTTGCCTGGTAGGTAGGTTCCATTGGAAGATCATTGATATCAAACTGTTCCCATTTAAGTGCTTTGATTTCAATAAACGTAAATTCAGCACTAATATTTTGTTACAATTGACCTGAATAGCTGTGTGTTTTAATGATTCTAAATTGTCATATCGTATTCTCTGTGTATAAATGAGAATGTAAAAGGTCATACCCATTTCTGATTCCTCTGATTAAAATGATTCATCTGCTACTTAGGTTGCCGAAATTGTTTTAACATTTCCAAATTCAAAAGGTGATTTCAATACCTTATGTAAAATGAATAAACATTAGTCTGAGTTCCAAATTATTAACTGGATGTATTCTATGTAGTTTTACCTATTTACCTTTAACACTTGAAAACTTTGTGTCACTATTCAGTGTTTTGTCTGTAAAATTCTTTTCAAGAATTGTCAGTATTTGGTGACGTCTAAGCAGGGCAAAGATCTGTGTGTGCCTGTATTCCTTATGCTCCCGATTCTGCTTTAGATCGCTATGTCATCAATTCTTGCGGAAATTTGACTTGCATTTACGACATATTCAATAGTTAAGTAAAGAAGGAAGCGATTGCAATGTTTTGCTAGATACTGTATGTGTTATTAGCACATGGCAATGACATTGGGTGTAAAAATGTTATACTGTCTTCATCATAGTTATTGTGATGTTTGGATAAACATATAGGGGCGTCTATTGCATTCTCATCCTCATGCAGAATTCTTCACAGATTTACTTACTTTTATTAGCCCCCATTCCCCTATTCCTTCTCCTCAGAAAAGGATACTTGAAGTTAGTCTTCTAATCTTAACAATATCATTCTTTCCCCTGGTACAGGTGGTTTATAGTAGGTATCCACAAGAATTTCATATTCCAATATTTAAAGTAGCTGTATTCCTGCACTTCTGAGCATCTTCAGCTCCCCCTTTGAAGTGTTTCTCATAAATAAAATTATACATATCAACCTGTTCCCAGGATCTGTGGGAAAAGGATAACAGACTGGCATGGTTTGCTGTATAATTTTTTATTTTGTGCTGCTCGTGATTATTATTCTGCAAGATCTCGTTCCTGTGTATAGTTATAAAGGGAGAAGTTGCTTGATATCACTGAAGGTGAGAGTAAACTACAGATTACCATAATGTGTTTTCCTTAATGTATTAATATTTTTCTATAGTGGGGCTTAAATGAAACAGTCTGTTTTGTTGTGGCTGGATAATTCTCTCATCATCTGGATGTCCTGATTTATATGAACTTTTTATCTCTTGCTTCCCGAATTGCCCAATTATCTTCTTATACTTCTCATACTGGAGACATATTTTAAAATGCACAAAATGTACTCCCAGTTCCATCGCTTGTCAGCAGGAGCTGACGGGAGGTTCAGGACTTCACTTCGGCGTGTCAGCTACTAGAGTTGTCATTTCATCCTGAATCTCATCTACCAACAAGTCTTCACTAATAATATTTGTTCTAAGTTTTTAAGCCCATCTTGATAATTTCATACCTTTTGGCTAGAATTAACTTATTTGAGTTCCTTTAATGCTGTAATGCCCCTCAGATCTTTTCCTTGACAGACTTTTTTGTGAATTCACTCTTTTTCTTCCTTCTCAGTACTGATAAAGTGACACCCTTGTAGGTTCTCCCTGTCTCTCCCTTCGCACTTCAGTTCTTGCATCCTTTCACTTTCATTGTGGAAAATCATCGGTGAATCGTATCATTGTTCTTAGAAGAGTTCGGCTGCAGATTCATCCTTCCTTTTTCATTCCGGTTAAGAGCTGTCATATCTCAGGTCCTATACGGAGGCTGTCTTACAGATTCTAACTGAGCAGCTGAGGTGGGTGTTCCCTGTTTGAACTGCTTTCCCGGACCACCTGGCAAAAGAATGAAACCTGCCGGTACAGGTGAAAAAATGCCTGCAGTCTCATGCCACAGAATAACCATCCTCTGCAGTTTTAAGCAGTTGCATGCTGTGTGTAGGCATAAATTTAATCATAGTATCACCAACCATGATTAATATGTTGCTAAATCTATTTAGTGAGGTTTAAAACTGTGGGTTTTCCTTCTTTGTATGTTTTGTTTTCTCTTCTTGGCTCCTTTCTTTCCTTTTGCAGGCTGTGTTATATTTTTGTTTGTTTGTTTATGCTTTCTTCAGCCCATTATTTGGCTGTTTTCTCTACATCATCCACTGTTTCCTGCTGTTTTCCTGCCTCGTGTTTTTCCTTCTCCACTTTCCATCTGAGCTTAACTTGCTGCTCCGTGTTTTTTCTCTCTCCATTCCCCGCATACCTGTTCTCATTCACACGTATGAGCAGTCTGTGGGTATTCACACACCATCTGAGTCTTAACGCTACTTCTTGGGCTGTTTTGCATCCTCAGTTAAGCCCTTTGAATTAATTGTAGCATTTCTGGACGCTTCTTGTTCTCCTAAAGCACCATCGGCTTCCAGGCAGCGCTTTCCACACTTGAGTGGTTTTGCCCACTCTTGAGCAGATTCATCCCATGTAATTCTGGGCGCCTGATGGAGGTTCCTAATTTACATGTGTGGTCATGCTTGACTACTTCTGTGGTCACTGGGAAGGGAGGGGCTTCTCCAAAAAGTGCTTTGGGCCAGGAGGGACCAAACTGATCCCAAAAGTATCCCTGGCTCTCTGCTGATTGCCAAGGGAGCTTTGGATGGCTGTGCTTCTGACCTGGATGTCTCAAATTCATAATAGCCACCTCTGTTCAAACTCTACAGCTTGTACATGTGTTTGCAATTCTGATCTCCTTCTAACATGATGGATTTTCAGGGTTTTTCCCTATATTTTCCTAAAATCATCAATGCATCCATGTATAGCACAATGGAAACAGTTTAAGACAATTGAACTTGTGCGCTTAAAAAAAACCCCAAACACGTATTCAGCCTAGCGAGCCTGTGGGAAAAGAAAATTCTCTCCACCTCCAGTCCTTGTAAAATTAAGTTTTTCATCTGCCCCTGTTCCCGTTCTCTGACTAATCGGTCTTGTGCACTGAACTGATGAACTGATCTTTCTGCTGCCGCTTTCCTCCCTCTGCTGGAATACTGATGTATTCACGACGGAGTGGGAAAATATTTTACTGGCGGAAGAAGGTTTAGGAAAGGACAGCCTGAGGCCCAGGCTGCAGAATTAGATCTTGAGTGGGAATATAGAGGGGGGAGAAAAAAAAAATGTAACAACTAGTTTGAAAGAGCAAAAAAGAGCGAGAAAGGGGATAATCAAAAGTTGTATGAAATAACAGCGGTGTGTGCTCTACCTGTTTGGCCGGCACTTTTAAAGCAAGAGGAGCTTTTGAGTGACGGGATGAGTGTCACCCTGAGAAACCGAGAAGTTAAAACGTTGGCTAACCCGTGTAATTTTGCCAAATCTCGCCATTTTACTTGCTGCGTGATCTGCCGTGGGGAGACACCCGTAACGTTTAAAAAGGAAAGCATCGTGCCGGGGGCGATGAAACGGGCGGGCGCACGGTGAAGACCTCGCCGTTAGCACGGGGCGGGCGGGCGGGCGGCGCTCCGTTTGGTGGCCCGTCCTTAGATTTGCTTCGTGACCTCCGTAAAATAAATTACAGCCGCAGCTTTTACGGATTTGATGGAAATTCGGATGTCGCGACTATTGTTTTTCAAACTGAAGCTGAGAAGTTGTTGAGTTGTTCCACTCGCTGCCGGTGGCGCCCCCCCCCTCCCTTTCCCC
>VUYV01000056.1:1535723-1579715 GCA_008711295.1 Anarhynchus alexandrinus | reverse complement strand
CCCTCACCCCCCTACAATAATGGGCACCCGGCTCCTGCCCCCCGGGCCGCCGCAGAGGTGAGTCGACCCCCCCCCCACCCCCCAACCCCTTCCCCAGGGCCGTAGGTTCCCCGGCGGGGAGAGGAGAGCGAACCCGGGCTGACAGCGGCGCGGCGCTTCCTTAAAAGCGCGGCGCCACCTTAAGCGCCCGATGACTTTTTTTTTTTTTTCTCGTTACATTATAGCAGCGGAAAGAATGTCGGCGCGGGCCGCGTGTGACGTCAGGAGGGAGCAGCGCAGCGCGGCGGCGGCCAGGCAGCGGCAGCGGCAGCGGCGGCCCCGCCACGGCGAAGGAGGCGGAGGCGGAGGAGGCGGGAGCGGCGCCGGCCCCGCCGCCACCGCAGCGGCAATGGCGGCCGTCGGGGAGCGCAGGTCCCTGCCCAGCCCCGAGGCGATGCTGGGGCAGCCCTGGAGCCACTGGGTCGATGCTGCTAAACTTCACGGGAACGACGGTGAGCGGCCGTACACCCCCCACCCCCCCGCGCAACCGTCTTTACCNCTTCCGCGTAACGTCGCGGCCGAGTTCGTTGTCCGGTACGCGGTTCCCGGGGGCGCGGGAGCGGCGCGGAGCGGGCAGCGCTTGCCCCAGTTCCTGTAATCCGGGACACGGTGCGGGGAGGTCTGAGGCTGTCCCCGGAGGCCGGCACCTCCTGCCCTCCATTCAGCCGGAGCTTGGGGCGGAGGGGGGGGGGGGGGGAAGCTCCCGCTTCAGGTGAAGCATCGTCCCCCCGCCGCTGACAGCGGTTGGGGCAGCCCCGGCCCCGCTGCCGGGGACGGGACGGCAGATCTCGGTCTCTCTGAAGCTGTATTTAGGAGCGCGTATCCCTGATGTGCTGGTTTGTTCCCACTGGGGAATGGGCTACAGGTCAGTGTGGGGGGGGGGGTCAGCCCTACTCGGTGGCTTCTGCGGGGACTGAGATCTTGTGGCTTTTCGCTTTTAGGAACAGCATTAGAAGAAAGTTTCAAAGAATATGGAAGAAACCGAGAAGCAATGCGACTTTGCCGAGAAGGTGAGTGCGATTCATTCTTGGAGAAGAGTGCACGGGGAAGTTTTCCTGCTCGTAACTAGTTACGAGAGGATGTGCATGGGAAAGAGGATTGAAATTTCCTTTCTTTCGCTTTGGATTTGGGACTTGCGGCCTGTCAGTGAGTGGTGTTATTAGCATTATTATTAAATTAATATATAAGCTTAAAACTGCAAGGTAGGGCATAGGTTACTTATTGTCTTTACTGTGTTTCTAGTTGGATTATTATTTTTTTTAGACTATAAATAGTCCTAAGGAACCTGTGTGACCAGCACTGATAATATCGTCTCTTGAGCTAAAATATTTTGATTCTTAATATAATCCATGTCAGTATTTGACCACCCATCCCTTTCTTTGTTATGTCAATGTGTTATGTTTATTTCTTAGTGTACTGCTAAACGAGAGTGACCTTTCACCTGTGATTAGCAAAATCCCATTAACAGCCCAGTTAATTTCAAGAGTAACAATGCTACTTGAAGTTGTAAGCAGATGATGAATGAAAGCTATAGATTATTGGTAACTTTATAACAGGGAGTGGAAAAAAAACAGTGATGAGTCTGATTTGTGACGTTCAATTTCTGTTTGTTTGTTTTTCCAGTTTAACAATTGTTTTATAGCAGAGAAATGTTCTAAAACTTTTCTAATATTGTTGGTGCTAGCTTTCTTCCGTCGGACTTTGAGAAGTATGCCACAGAATAGGCCTCACTGTTTTAAATACCAGACCAGTTAGACCCGAATAATTTATTTGATGCTGTTAGAAATGGAAGACTGAGTTTGTAAACTTGGTTTACGATCACAGAAGGCCGGACTTGCCGGGGACCTTAAGAGATGATCTGATTCAGCAATTCTGTACTTGTGAGCTACAAACAGCAAATGAAACCTAAAGCAAGGTGACACAGGCTAGTAAGATTGGGAGGCGGTGATCCATATTGAGGCTGAATCAAAATGTCTGTTTATTGTAGAATTCCAAGTGTTGCTAAAATTTGGAAAAAATCAATCTCTAGGACCAGAGTCGGTGGTCACTGACCTGTAAGAGAGATGCAATAGACAGCTACGCTGCGGCATTCAGAATCACTTGTGTCATTTTGCCGTGTTCTAAGTGTATGTATAAGTTCTTAGGCATTTGAAAAATGAATTTTACTTCATTGCCGAGTTCCAATCTAATAGTTATGTTAGATATTTAATTTATTTTTCTGAATAGGCAAATCATTCAAGTGCTAAAACAGCATTTATAACAATAAGCATACACATTATCCTAGTAAAGGTTTTACTAATAAGGATTTTCAAACATTCTTTCTCATTTCTACCTCTTAAAATGCAAGCATCTAAGGTTTCTAGATTTTAAAGATTAGCTGGCAGGGTGAAGAATAATTTTTTTTCTTTTTTTCCCCCCTCTGGAGAGAGATCATGAAACTGTTTTTGCATAGGCTGACCACTGAGGCACAGCTTCTCTGCACTGACTCCAATCATGTGAATGATTTATAGGGTTATGAGTTGAAAGTTCATAAAACGCTTTGAGAATTAAAAGTGAAACTTAGTAACTCTGTCTGGCTTCCAGAAGTCTATTTATTTTGGTTGCTTTATGACATATGAATGAGACACTGACTTGGCATATACCTGTAGCTGGTCTGTAGGGAGCTTGGCCTACTGCAAAATAAAGTAAAAGAAAAAGTAGTATTAATTAATTAAGTTTGCGCTTAAAGAACGAGGGGAGCAGCAAAACGTGCCAGCGTGTGTTGTGTTATCAGATGAGATTTGGAGAATACTGTAACTGTTTCCTTTTCCCAGGAAGAATTTTGCATTCAAAATTGAGGAACAAACACGTATTAAATAATTGGACTGTCTAAACAACGGATCTTAACACAGAAGGGTGAACCAAAGGTATAAATTTTGTCAAATCAACTCTAACCTCAAGATTTTTGTCACGGTACCACACAGTATTTTAAATACAGCTAACAACAGAACTCGTCATGTAAGAAAGTTATTTCTCTGCAGATTGGGAGTTGACTCAGAGGCCCAACTTCACAAAAGGATTTCAAGGTTATTTAGGCTAATTTAACCTTGCATTGCAACTCTTCCAGTTTGCATAAAAGAATTAAATATTCATGGCCTGGAGAGGGAGCGAAGGAGGGAACATGACTTTACAGTCCACTTCTTAGAATTGGGTTCAAAACCCAAGAACTATTTTCTTTATTTAACAATTGTCAGCTTTCAGGTCAGGCCCCCACCTGCCTGCGTACCCCCTGGGTTATGGGTTCTAGTTGTTTCCTCTCCCACGTGCCGTTTCTCCGCGTCTTCTAGTGGGAATAGCTTCATCGTCAGCCTGCCTGCTGGCGAGAGGTGGATTTCAGGCTTGCAGGCAGTAGAGTCTGCGTCTCCTGAATGAAGAGTGAGTGTTCCCGTTGTCGTAACACTGTATTAAAAAGGGGCTTAACATTATCAGCTTCTCCTTTTGTTATGCTTTAAAGGAAAAGAATGATGCCGGTTATTCTTTTAAAGGAATAAAGGACATAAATATGTAATTCCAGGACAACATTTGCAAGCTGTGGAGAGAGGCAGGATTTCAGACACACCTTTGTCGCTGGCATTTCCTATTTGCTGATCAGGCAGCTCCTTTCTGAGCGTGCTGGTGGTTGTGAAGCCTGATGAGTCCTTAATACCTGTCAGTGATGCTAGTTCCACGTAGGGATCAGGAAACTAAAATTAGTTCATAGTCTCAAACACTTTTTTTCTGTATCTAACCCTCCTTGACGTAACCGAGCTCACACTGAAGAACTAGAAATTGAATTTGGGCTTCCCAAACTCCCGATGTTTGTGTCTCATACTTCCCTGTTTCTTTTTCACTGTGCTTATATGCTTTCTATTCCGCTAATCCATAATACGCAGTCATTCCTGCTGGGATCCTCGCAGACCTTCACCAAAGTGAGAAATTTGCTGGATGCTTTCCTCCACGTTGCTTTTTGAGGCAGTGACAGTCCATGCTGAGCTTTGATGGAGAAATTAGAGTTGCAGAAATAAGGTACAGGCCCAATGGACTTGGCTCGCTTTTGCTACGGAAAATCCCCAACAGATGGAAATGAGAAAGGGGCATCCTTCATCACGGGAAAATTTGACTTTGAAAGACACGTCAAAATTTACTTTGACTTTGTACACGGAAGTCTCCTTGTGATGAGCAATACTATCAATGTAAGAGCATGTTAGAAGCAAATGTATTTCAGTTATTTGCATGTGTAGTTCACATGACAGAATCTTTTAGCTCATACAGTCGCTTAATTACTTGCTGCTTGTGAACCAGCTAAAGGTGTGATTCCCCTGCCACACGGACTTTGCCGTGATGAGGCAAGTAGAGGATGTTGCATTATAATCTGTGAATGCATTCTAAGACAGAGGGGCAGAAAATCTAGTCTCCTTCATGCATTTTTCATGTACTTTAAAATGAAATTTTGCTAAAGTCCATCTTTTAAACTTTGTTTGTGTGATACTGGGAGTGTGTGCCATCAGATACAGCCATCGTGCTCACATGCACTCAGTTCATCTTGGAGATGCAGCAGGTCTCAAAAGGAGGTTGATGTGTCTGTAGCATCTGATACTTTTTCATTTGAAGGAAATGATTCATAGTGTCAAACTTTCTAATTAGTGCTTGAAACATTTTGTCAAACAAGTCCATTTTTCAGGAATTTCTTGCTAACCTGTGTGAATTTGATTTTCTTTTAAAAAAATTTCTAGCCCATTATCATTGTGAAGCTGATCTCTAAATAGAACTGTGTTTGTAAGCGTAGAGTTCATTTGTGGTAACTTTGATGGGCTTCAACAGAGTGAACTTTTGCTTCTTGCAAAATTAGACAACAGGTTGGCTCGTTTCACTCTGTGGAAGAGTAGAGAAGCTCTGAGTAGAAACGACAAGGCCCAAAGCTGTTCATTGGGACTGGGGGCTTAACCCTCCCTCACCACCCAAGAAACTGACTCTCCCCACAGTAAATTTCCAGTTGCTGCCAGTTATCTTGTATGTTGTTCTAAATAAAACAAAAAAACTCCATCCCTCCTCCCTGCAAGGCAGTAATGGAGAGACAGAGAAAGAACGTGTCTGCTCTCAGCAAAGGTCATCATCGTTCCTTGCAGTGATACTTGTTAGCGTGTGCAGCCCTTCTGAAATGGCTGGGGTGAAAGTCTGTTAGATTCTTATATTGACTCATTAAATAATTTTGAAATATGTATAATAATAAAAACGCAAAGCAAACTATAGCATCTCAGAATGGAAAATAAAAGTGTGGAGAACAGAAGAGAGATTTGGTTAGCTTAAAATTGTTTGAGTGTTTAACAGCGAATTCAGTGCACGCTGAAACCGTGGGCTGTCTTTACTAGAGCTTAAGCATCTTATTCTTTCAGTTACAGATGCAGCCCCCCCTTTTTTATTTTTTAACGTCCTGTAAGAGGTGAATCCCTTGGTACTGCCTATTTCAAGCACTTTTCTAGCACTGTCACCATAGGTCATAGCTAACTGACAGCAAAGTATAGGAGGAGGAGGAGGACAGAATGTTTGTAACTTGGGTCTTGAGCTCGATTTGATCAATTGTCACTGATCAAGATTGTTGAATCTTGGCTAAGAAGAGATCTTTGCCACCCCTACAGCATCCATACAGTCTGCCAGTGATTTCTTCTGTTGGTACTTAGTGCTTCTGAGAATCCCGAGGAAGTTTCTGCTTGCTCTCTGTACGTAACTGAGCTATTTTATATGAGGTGGTCCTCTCAATGGTCATGGAGGGAGATGCAGAGGAGGCAATTGCTTTTGTCGTAGGTTGAGGTTAGTTGAGTGATGGTCACTGGCGCATTAGATGCGCTTGGGGGTATCGCAGGTCAGAATTGATGATGGTTGTGTGGTGATGTAGCATGGTACCAGTCTTACAGTTTTTAGACTGTACTGGTCTTAATAAAGCAAGTGTTGAATTTTCTGTGGGAATGCAGATCACCAGGTTTTAGTAGGCACCTTCAGAAGACACTCCAGAAGACTTTGTGACCATAGGAATCTATGAGGAGAGCAGGTGGGAGCAAATTCTGTTCAGCATCGTGTCACCTGATAACAGTTGAACTTCTGGTCTTGGACAGTTAACATGTCCTGGGGGTGGGGGGGAGAGAGACTCCATGGACCTCTAGGGCATTCAGCAGAAGCTTTGAGATTTGCTTATATTCAGAAGTTACCAGAGCTGTGAGGGTGCTGAGAGCTGTGCAATGAACCCTTGCTCTTCTTGAGCCCATGCTGGGCAGGGAGGAGCAGGGAAATCCAGGACCGGGCCAGGAGGGCTCGCTAGAAGCATCTTTATCACATAGACCCAAGGTCTAGAATTTTCCCAGCAGCAGGTTCAATAAATAATTAAAGCATTGGTGAAACTTTTGTTCCAATATTAAGTTGTAAATAAAAGTAAGAGACAGCATCTTATTTCAAATTTAAATTTGTTTTTATTCAGCCTTGGGAGGTGCTCAGTTGAGTTGATTTTTCTTGTGTTAAATCATGTCAAAGATGCTTAGAGGGCTCTATAGTCCTTGACTGCCTGCAAATACACTGTGAGAATTTTTAATAGATTGAAATAAATATTTTAAGGTAGCAGTACAAAGTGCCATGCTTCTTTTTTGACATTCTGCATAGCTATTCACAGTTTGTAATCAGATAAATCTCCTCTTCATTTCATTGCATTTTAATTGACTATTTACACAAAGCGTTTTAAGAATTTGTGGACTGATTATCGTAAAACAATTACAAGGAGACTTTAAAAGTGCATTGAACTGTTTAAGAAAATTGTAGAGATTTTATGAGATAGCTTGAAAAACATGCAATTTGAAAGGATGCTACTTTTGAGATTATCTGCAGTGACTGGCCCTCGTTTTCTTCTTGTTATTTTTTTCCCCTTATCCAAGTTCTGTTTACAATATTTAATTATTTCTGGCAAGATGAGTCACATGTTAAAAATAGAATATTGTGATGTTAGACTGCAAGTTAGAACCGTGTCATCTTTTATGCTTTAAAGATACTCTGCAGGTTTGGGGTATTACCATAGTATTAGTGTGATATTGCAAGGCCTTGGGGACTTCACTGGAGCTGCAGCCACAAAACTGCCTCAATCTATCCGTAATACATGAGAAAGCAGGATAATATTTTTTTTTTTCATAAGAACCTTTGAAATAGTTGTCCATACACACACGTAACAGTCAGGAATTCACTGTTATCTAATGCTTCTTAAGTGGTATGTATGATTAGTTAGGTTATCCCTATGCAGAAGACGTGATGTCTTGATAATACTTAATTAAATATTGCTTTTTGTATAGTTTCTGTTCTATATTTAACAACAAAAGCTCAGTAAGAGAAAAACAATGTGATAAATATTATGTAGAAATATGACTTTCACACGAGTTGATAACACTATCATCTAAGTAGAGCAGGAAAGACAAAAAGGCTTAGTGAAGGATACTTTTAAATAAATTGGGTTAAGAGGATGCAGATTACTCTCTCTAAGGTAACTCTTTTAAAAGCTATTTCTTCCATTGCAATGGCTCTCTAAAAGAACAGGCACACAGTTCTTGCACCTTTTCTGGCTATGCCTAGCCTACCACTGTAACTGCCAAAGGCCGACTGGGGGTACGGGTGATCTCTTATCACTTACAAGATAGAAAAGGTTTCATCTTTCACAAATCGTGTTAATATTTGATTTGTAATTAAGTATTCTAAATAGTCTGTAAGATGCTTAAAAATTCTTTCTCTTCCTTTTTAATGCACAAAATCATCACCTCTGTGGAAGTTGCCTGTATGTGTGATACTCAAATTATTTCCTGGACATTCATTCAGTGGAGGGGACAGCACAGAGATGAATACAGCTTTGTACTCACACTTCACGTTTTTAGCAGCAAGCGTTAAAATCTGGCAAAGGGAATTCAAAGTATAAGGGAGAAGGGTAGCACTGTAAAAGCAGTTGTCATGGAAGGCAGTGGATTTATTGTGATCGGTGTTCCTGTTGCTGGAAGGCTTTGCGCAGTCAGAAGTTCTCCCTGCGTGCGCAGGCTGCGCGCAGCTGTGAACCAGGAGCTGTGGTGCAGCGGCTCTCAAACCGGCTCTCGGGGTAAGTCGGGTACTCGCGGTAACCCCAGATACCGTGGGGTGTGACTTCATCAAAGTAAACTGCGCACGCAGCTGCTCCCACATCACTTGCAGTCATGATCGCTAGCTTTGGAAACGGTCACTGTGGTGGTAAATATTCTAGGTTATTGGCTCAAGTAGATTATAAATACTCGGTTACTTGTCTGTAAACGCTGCTTGTCGGCCCGTGTGGGATAAAGCTGTTTTGTGGCAACCTGTTTTCCCATGAGAAAGATCATTTATTTACAAGCTCGCCCCTGCCTTGAGTTCGACTTTCGATAGCTTTAGCGTAGCCCACAGGCAAACTTCATTGATAATAAAAGGTGAAAGGGATAATTGATTATGCCTCCCTTCTCTGCTGGTGGGATTATAACAGCCAGAAAAACTTACGCAGTGGTCCCGATCTGCTTTTCTGTGGCTAAGCAGGACTTGCATCTTTCATCAACTGCTTGTAGCGTAATAGGAAATGCAATGTTCTCAACTGGCAGTGAGAAAATGTATACAAAACAGCTGAAGGGCTAAAATCCAATAGGATTTGAGGTTGTAAGTTGTGTGCTTTTGTTCTGAAATCTAGAGCTCTCACGGTTTTGTTTGCAAGAAAGTTTGTTGGACAATTTCCCACTGATAGGGTTGCCTGAAAGTCTTATAGCAGCTTGCATTAAAATGAAGTATGGAAGCTTTGAATTAAATTTGAAAAGCAAATAATACACTGAATACACAGTAAATTGGATGTTTGTTTTCCTTTAACATCGATTTCTGTTGTATTTTGCCCTTCATGAATTCAGTGTTGTGTCTACAGTTTTTTTTCATTGACTGCGTAAAGGATGTAGTAGATGTTGTCAGTGGGAAAAATGGAGTTCTGCCAGTTTATTAAGTGGTATCTGGGGATGTGAGGTCTTGTTGTGAGCCACTGAAGTCAACGAGGGTTTTGCGTGTGAGCGGGGGGAGGACGCAGGACCAGGTCGCGGGGCGCGGCGGGCGAGAGAGTTCGCGTGCGCGAGAGAGCCACGTTCACCGCAACCGTGCGATCGGGCAGCCAGCAGAGTAGTACTTCGCTATGCAAACATTTTAATTGTCAGTCCCTAGATATTGTAGCCATCGCTTTGTCAAGGTGTATGTAGCCTAAATGACACCCTCTGGCTATTGTTTCAGGCTAAAATACAGAAGAAAATCTGTATCGGTTTACACCTAGGGTGTGGTTCTACAATCTTTTTTTTTTTTTAACTTCCTCCCAGTCAGGTGGATTAAGCATTACTCCTCCATCTCTGCCGAGCGAAACATTTGTGAAATAATGGTTGCATGCTAACTTTAAAGTTGTTTTCCAAAAGAAGGTGATGGTTGCTTAAAGAAGATATTGAATTTTCCAGCACATATTTGGTCTGATAATCCTAGAATCCATCGGGCCGTACGTGCTTATGTATCTTTCCAGAGTGAACCCGATCTGATTTTCACATGGCTGCCTACGTGATTGTATGATATGGTAGATCTCGTATCTTGATTATCTTTAAGAGTGTTAGAGATGCCGTATCAGTGAATAACTGCAGTGCAAATCAGCACCAGTCATAATATGCAAGTGTACTTTGAAAATTAAACAACAAGTAAGAATTAGTTTATATTATTTATCATATTGGTTAGGTTTTCAATTTATTTTCAGTAAGTAGCTATGTTAGAAAACTAGATAATAGAATTGAAAAGTTTCTTTGACTGAAGTTCTCGAGGTGGTTCCCCGTAACTTTGTGAACTGGAGAGAATACCGTTTGAATCTGGGTTACTCTGCTGAGGAAGAGTTACGGCACCATCTATTTTTATCTCTTATTGAAGGGCTGTTGCAAATGATGCCGAAAGGAGAAAGAGGCATCATCTGTACAATATACGTAAATGTGAACCATTACAAATATTTTTATCCCTTCAGAAGAAACTTCTAGTAATGTGGAATATCCAGAGGACTCAAACTCTGCAAAGATTTGGGGTAACTGGCTGTATTTTTGATTGGTGTGGCAGAGGAACAAAAAGGGTTGCCAATAGTCAGGCAGTGTGGGTGTTGCATTGTTGAGACAGCCATGTAAAATAGTGTTGACAAATAGTTCGGAAAGCAGTTTTCAAAATTATTAATTTTCCCGCGAAATGTTAAAATTGTCCATTTCATTCCTGTTCAATTAGAATGACTCTAGAAATGTCTTAAAGGAGTTTAATTTGCCTCTGACAACTGGAAGGCTTAGCTGGGCTTTGGTTTCTAAGGAATATAATTTTGGGGTTTAGGATGTTTTCTTTAATAATTTGGGGTTCTTTTAATGTAGAATCTGTGTTTGAATGTGCCTGTTCTGCTCTGCTGAGGGAGATGGCAGTCATCCTGCTCTCGACGGTAGTACATGGAAGCATGTGAGAGGAAAGGCTTAAATGAATTTCCTGATAGGTAGCGTTTACTTCATAAAAGTGCTTAAAGACAAATTTCAGGAAGCAATTCTGTTTTTCATTTCTGTGTAAGTTGTGTTACCCAAAGCAAGAGTCTAGAAATCACGCTTGTTGCGGAACTTCTCTTCCGTCTTGTAGTTCGTAATTTACAGAGAAGTTTTGAGCCAAATTGAATATTTGTGTGTACCATACCAAAGCTCGTGTAATATGTGGTTAGATAATAGATGGCAAAGTTTTGTCCTAAATCCTCTTTTTTTTGTGGCTAAGTGATTGAAGGAAGACTTCTACTACCAGTTGTGTTATGAGACTTTGGGGGAAATATCGATGTCTGAACTATACCTGATACGGTTTGATAATGTTTTGTATGTAGGCTGGGCAGAGCCCTCTCCTTATCTGTTCTTCCTTCTGTAGGACCTGCTTTAATAACCAGCTGCCGTGGTTTGCTTTGCCTGGCCATTTCAACACCGCTATTTCCATGGGGTGTTTGGAGAAGTCCAAAACGCATCGGCCCTTGTTTGGGAAATTTCCTTTTGGATCTGCCCGACTATCGGCTTGTGCCCTGACATGCAGGGGCATAGGCCACTGTGTCATTTGCTGGAATCAAACTTGCAAGTCTCTTCTGTTGTTTTAGTGGCCTGAATTTAATGATCTGAAGTGTTAGATTGATAGCCTTGGAGATAAGAACGCTATTTTTATCCACGGAGTAGGTAGAACACAAGAGTAAAATCTTCAGTGCGCTGTCAGTGTGTCTCGTCTGAGGCTTGTTTACAACCGCTTGGGAAGAGAAAGGGGTTCTCTGTGCCACACTGCGATTCCCGCTCCTCCTGCTAACTCCCTGCAGCGTTTTCGTAGATAAACACGATGATGCGAAGGAAGGCCCCTGTCCTGGGAAAGGACCAAAATCACCGTCTGCATAGGTGGTGCTCTTCATTGTAAAATGGGAAGATGTGACGGTAAGGCGCAGCATCAGCAGTTTTATTTATAGTTTAATCACGCTCAGAGTCTTCCTGCACTCCTGTGAGTGCTGTTGTGAGGTCCAGGCTTCGCAGGAAGCGCTGGGTCCTTCATCATCGCAGCGATTCAGGGCGATGTCGCCAACTGTCGGGAGCATTTGGGGTGCCCGTACTGTTATGGTGGCCCTGCGATACCCTTTCTTGGACTCCTTTGGCATCTTTCCCCAAGTGCTCCGCGCTGTTGCTGGAAGCAAAAGCTTTTGAGCAATTTCCAAACACAAAGCGGTGCATTGTGGGCCAGCGCTGGGAGGACTGGCTCAACAAGTTTGGCAGCGGCGGCTTTGGCTTCCTGCCTACCCTGGATAGGCACCAGTAGAGATTGCCGTAGTCTTGGGGCGGGTTTGAGCTGAAGGCCTCAGCCCGGCTCCCGAAATTCACGTGCGCGCAACTGCTGCATCTGGCAAAGGATCCGCCTCTGTTGGAAGCCACAGTTTTGTTGTCCTGCATATGTTTGCAGTGGTTATCTCGTGTCTGCTTTGGGAAGGTGGATGTGGTGTTTGTTTTCAGTGTACTGGAGGGTGGTAAACTCTACAAATTTGTTATAATATCAAAGGATCCTGTTTACCTTTCAATTTTCTGTTATCTATTGAATCTTACCGTTGTCATCCTGAGTCATCCAGGGGCAGTTAAATAGTGCTCTGAAATGTTCTTTTCTGTGCCTTTTTTTAAATACCAACTCCGTATGTTCTTTGCTGTGCCTCTTGCTTAATACTGACTCCATATGTCTTCTGTGACATCTCCTCTACAGACCTTTTGCAAACAGCCCTAGTCCTGTAACACGATGTGCCAGGACCACCGCTTGAGGTCTGTGGGGCGCTCGGGGGGTGCAGGACACCGCTCGCCTGTGTCTCATTGCGCAGTCATGCACCAAATACGTCTAATCTTCTTGTATCTCCATAAGGTTGGCTTTCTCTGTCTTGCTGATTGTATAATCGGGTTTATTCTTATGTCCTTTTTGACATGACATGTCTAAATATTAACATGTGTGCCCAATTCTGTGTTGTTGGGTTTTTTTTCTTCAAGAGCAGGACATTTTGCTCCCTAGCTGGCCTACAAAAGGGAAAAAAGTTCATCTTTCCCCATCCGCCTGTGTATTTAGGTCCATTCATATGCATCCATATACCATCTTCCCAAGTGTGACGAGCTCTGGTAGCTGCAGAAGGACCAGAGGAGAGTAGTAGTCTTAGAAGCATCTGTCAAAAATGTGAGTTAGACCAAACCAACCAAATCAGTACTTTAAGTAGTCTGAGCAAATTCTTTTCTCCTTCCCTTTTGTTTGTTACAGGTATTGCCTTCCCTGTACCTCACCAGTGGGCTGGTGTTCCAGTTATGGCCCAGACCATGAAAGAGCAGAAAAATTACTTTAAAGCATGTCAGCCCTTTCAGATCTGCTGCATGTATAATGTGATCTATGTGGTCTTCATTTTTGAATACATCTAAATTGAAAAATGTTAAAAGTTGCAGTCCTTCCCAACCTGTTTCTATTTAAGTGTGACACGGGTGACTTCAGTAGCAGAGGACTTGTGCCAGATGTGGAAGAATCATACCTGGCACAGATTTGTTCACCCAGTGTTTTCAAAGTCTTTTTTATTCTGTACACATAAAATACATGATACCTGCTAATGTTTGGAGATGGAATTCTGGAAAATTTTGTGTAAGCGGGCTCCTAAAATAAGGCGAACCACTCTTTAACAGTGAAGAAATACATCTTGAAATAAGGATGGTGATGGGCTTATTCTAAAAGGGAGATGACTTAGGCAAAACCTGTATTTCTTCTTTAGAAAAATTTGAAATTCCATAACATTAGAAAAATTTCACTTCCATAAAGAGTTTTAAGGCTAAACTGGGTTTGTGTTGTATAACAAAGGGCTAGCAGTGGAATTACTGACCAGGTGAACAGGTAGCCTGATTTTCTTCAGTGCTTACCTATTGAGTTAATGTAACTGTGTGTCGGAGGACAGGGAGCACTGGTTTAGAGCCTAACGCCTCTGAGCAGACAGATCCCCTCTCGGAAGGGAAGCTCTGAGGACTTTAGCTCTGTGTGTGCTGGAATATATCATTGGTGAGAAGTAAAGACTTAAGTTTTACAGGTTCCTCAGCTAGATAATGGAAATACTCAGTCATATTTAGTTGCCTACAGGTATGCAATGGCCAAATTTAAAATACTTTGTGTCACTACGTGCGTGTTCAAATACGTAAGAAGTGGGTTAGCTCTTTCACTTCACTACAACAACAAAAACATTGTTTTATTTTCCACTTTATCTTTTAATCTTATTAAATATCACGGTACTGTTGGGGTTTTTCGCTATAGGACGTTTATATTCCTGTTGCTGTGCAACTTGCATGTGTCTTTCTTTTAAGTTGTATCGAATCAACTGCTAGTAAATCTGTAAAGCAAAGAAAGTAAATTTTAATGGAAAAACTAATAGTGCCTACCCAACTGAGAGGGGTGTAGAAATGTAAGTTGGTATGTGAAAATCGACAGGCATCAGTTTCCTTATAGCTGTAACAGACGTGACTGAAACAGTCTTATTTTTGAAGTGGATGTTCCAGTGCATGGAGAATGGGAGTGGCAGGGGTGGGGTGGTTTTAGGTAGTTGGGTTGCCTAATAAAAGAAAATACTGAAATAGAATTCAGTTGACAGGTCATCTGTGTTCTTTTCCTTTTTTTTTTTTTGTTTTTTGTTTTTGCATATGCTGATTTGCTCCCTCCAGTATCAGGTGCATAATGTAAAATGTATGCAGAGTATTCTTTGTGCAAAGATGCATTGTCTTTGCACAATTAAAGAGTAATGCTGTGCTGTTGTCGCACAGGACCTGGGGTCATGGTCAGCAGGGGAGAGGGTAGGAAGGGTTCAAAGACGAGCGTTACGCGTGTCCTACGTAGCAGGGAAAATAATGTGTTAACTTGTGATTCTTTTAATATGAGGATTGCAGTAATGCCATCATGCAAGGGATGTATAAGTGTCTCTAGTCCTTATTTTTACTTGAAAAAGTTTCTATTTTTAAGACTATATTGACTGTGGTGCTTCTGATGTCACTTTTGTGTATTTTTTAATGTTACTCTATGTCGTGTTGTTATTCTCCTATCACAAAAGATGTATAGTCATGGGTACGTTGTATTCCTTCAGTTCTCAGTTGGTGAGAAAATGTATAAATCAGAGCGAATGGTTGTTACCCCTCTACTCGCTCAGTTACTGGGTGCCCAGGTACAGCCAGCACCCAGTTGCGTTGCTGGGATATGGGTAGTTACATCAGGAAATGTGGCAAAACCCACACATGCCGATTTACTTATTTATTTATTTATTTTTGTCCTCAAAAGCCCAGATAAGAGATGGGAAAGGGTGAGGAGCTTGGAACACGTTCTCCAGTTGCAGTCACGATGTATCGAAATACTTCTGCTGCAATGAGCAGTTTTATGTAAACTGTGAGTTTAGATTTAAAGAAAACAAACTTCCTTTTTCCTACTACAAAAGTACAGCTGCTGCAAAGTACACAGAGCGCTGTGGGTGAAAGAGGAGAAAAGTACCAAACCTGTTGATGTTAAAACAATTCACAACAGTAGCGTGCTTTGCGGTATATGACCTAAGATACACTTCAGAATATTCTCTGGATGATATAGTTAATTTTAATTGTGCCTAGGGTTGTGACTAGTTGCTTGTCCAGAACTTTTTTTATTCCCCTCATAATAGACCCTGTTTTTCTGCATAATAGTGGAAGTATTTCTGTGTACCTTTTCATATTAAATTACCCCAGATTTTAATATTGCTGTGTAAACCCCAAGTTGATTTCCTTATTTCTGTTTAATTTTTGTGTCATAATTGCAAAATTAAACTCAATGTTGAGGGTTCCCTGAGGTATTTTAGGATTAGGTATGTAATAAATAGGGGGGTTTGCCCCAAAAACATAAATAGTACTTTGTTGACTAAAATATAGCAGTGGCATGATGACATCATATCACCTAAAAACAATGCATGAGTTTGAAGATTTCTTATATGACAAATTGTATGTTCGGTATTTATGTAATATACAAATTGTCTGGAGAAATTTAAAATACCTTCAACTCTGAAAGCTAATTAATGAGCAAATGGCAATAGTTTTTGCAGATGACTGACTTCATTCAAATTGCTGATGAAAACTTGATGTAAGAGAATACAATGTGTGGGGGGAGACTTTCATCTGTTGAAAAGCTTTCAATATACTATTTGTGTTTTATTGAGAAATTTATTAATCAGTCTTTCTACAAACAATCTTCTGTAAACTTGCTCACTGAAATTTTGTATTATTCTCTAGTATAAACTTAGAAAAACCGTTTAGTAGTTTTGAATGAACAATTTGACATGTTTTGTGTTAGATTTTCTAAAAGATTAATTGTGTGTAGCTGAATTTGTATACAAAGAATTTAACTGAATACTTAGATGTCTGCTTTAATATGTGTTTTATATATAATTACAGGAACATTCAAATAGTGGGAGCCTAAAATTAGAACTCCCAGCTGCACGCGAGGCTGCAGGTGCACGTGTGCGTGACACACTTCTCTTTGGTAGCTGCGGCTCGGTTGTTTTATCAGTGGGCACGGCGCAGAAATTTCCCAAGACCGTTAAATTTTAGAGAACAGGAGACATAGTGACTGTCAGCGCTGCCTTCTACATCCTCGGAGAGAGAGAAGGAGAAAGGGCTACGGGAGAGTTGATCGGTGATCTTGTTCCCGTAGTCTTGCAAAAGGAGCGGTGTGTGGATTTGCCGCTTGGGTTTGCAGGGAGGAGTGTCGCTGCCCGCAGCACGTGGCAAACCTTTTTGCTGGAGGTGGGGGGGAGCGCAGGGGATGGGATTTGGGAAATGCAGCATGGCTGAACCCACGGAAAACGTGAGCCAGGAGAGGTAGGTTCTCCTTCGCCCTTTCGGGTTTCACCGGGCAAGATTTTTGCCTTGAATTTGGGAAAGCAAAATAAAACCGGCAGAACCGTAGCTTTGGAAGAATAGACTGTCTTGAGTTTCAAAGGGGGACTGGGCAGAGAGGAGGACTCTGCGCTTAGAGATAAAGATTTATGACCCATCAAATCTCGTAATGCAGCTCCTGTGCTTGGTTCAACTAGATTGGGGGTTTTTTTGGTCTTGAAGTGAAAGTCATTTCTCTGAGCCAAAACTTTGAGGTTTGGGTATTCTTAGGACTTTAATAAAATGCTGTGTAATTACTATATTTGCCAAAGTGGAAGATGCAGTGAAAACATTTAATCAAGTCTTCAGCTGTTCTTTCCTTCATCCGATCAATCAGCAACTGCACGGTGAAACAAAGTTCACGCACTTGTGCTCAGAACTCGAGGAGAGCTGTGCCTTCCAAACGTCTCCTCAAAGAGCTGCGCTCTCAAAGCTCTGTGCGCAAAAAATGGAAGTTACTCAATGGAGAGAGCGGAGTTGGCAAGGAATTTAAAAAAAATAGATAACCTTGCAGAAAATACTTTAGCGATGCTTCCCTCTGAGCCTGAATGAAACAGCTCGGGTGTGGGAACGTCCATTCGTTTTGCTTTATTTTGTATTAAAAGGTTCTTTTGTATCTGAGGCGATGTAAGCACAAACCTTACGGGACAGATTTTTTTTCAAAAAAGTGTTTCTGTATGTAAATTTGATCGGTTTATGTTTGGATTGTTTGATTACGCATATGTTCTTTGCAAGCGCAAATTTGTTATGCCTGCACATATGGTTCCTAAAATACTTGTGTTCTATTAATACGTAAGTGTTCATTACATGAAATTTTGCAGAAAACCCTCAAGTATCTATATTTTACTAGAATCTCCTATGTTGGTTTAGAACTTGTGTAAACCAGAGCACTCTGAATATTACGTGGTTTTAGTTATTTTGTTCACAGTATCTGTTCAGGAATATTCTTTATTTATTCTCATCTTGCATAGTACACATTAAAAAAAGTTGCCAGTAGTTGAGTTTAATTTCAACATTGATAAGTATACAAAACCACACGTGTGTTCATGAATGATAAGCACTTGAGTGGTTCTGGAAAATAGTTTGGAAAAATATTGTGTAGAAAATACTGTTTTAGTTGCAGAAAGTGAGGTATTTGTGTATGAGAGGTAAGTTTTGAGATGCTAACTTTTTTTTAAAAAAAACATTCACATCAATTAAAATAAGGGACTATATGACTTAGAGTTGATAGGAGCTCTACTTAGGATAACTAAGTAGGATAACTAGGTTAGTGCAGATACCTTGTGGTGCTATCTGTGCAGAAAGCTTGCTGCCTCAGGCTTACGTCTAAGATCCTCCTTCCACCTGAAAATTACTTGGTGTAATTTTACTTGTAAAAAAGAAAAAAACCCAAACAAACAAACAACAAACTAATGTCAGCAATAGATCCAGCAGGCCTCCCGCTGTGCGGATTTCTTGGCAGAATTTTAGCTTTTGGGGCTGACTATAAGCCGTTAGTTTGGTTTAACCAAACTCAGCTTTTTGTCTGAACTCTGCCGGGTTTGGTGCAGGCTCTGTTTCGTGGAGTCCGAAATGCTGCTTAGTCGCCTGCCTTCTGCCTCCTCGTGCCTCTGCCAAATCACAAGTGCTTAAAAACAGTAATTTGGGAGGTTCTGTCTGCTTTCAGGTATTAAAATGACATTCATGTTCTCCACGACCGTAAAGGGTAAAAGAATAGAAATATTTTTATTACTTTAACAGGATCTGACAGTAGCTGGGACAACTGTTATAAGCAAATTACGGGATGTGGCACCAAAATTCCTTTCCTTCAAGATGCCAACTAGTTTTAAGTTACCGCAGCTGTGTTTTTTCTCCCCTTTTAGAAATTTTTCCAGATGCTACTGAAGAGTTGTCTTATCTTAAAGAAAAGTTCTAATAAAAGCTTTAGGGAAAAAGATCTACCAGTTAAGTTAAAACAAGGTTTACTCACATATTTTTTACCTTAGTATGATCAAGACTAATTCTCTTCTTATGAGAAGAGAAAACGCAGCCAGTATGGAGCAAATGTATTCAAGATAGCTTTTGTGGACATTATTTGAACATACTTGGTCCATGAAGTAAATAGTTCAAACAATCCAGATTTGGCAACATTTCAAAATAGTGGGATGTATTTACAATTTCCTTAGGTAGTACCTCCAAAACAGTTCCCTGATGTCTTAATGGAAAGCCTCGTGAATCAATAAAAGTTGGTACGTTTACTTAGGGAGGATTTGGATCAGGCCCCAGTAAAAAGAAAACACAAATTCTGTGTTTGGGGAGTTGTAAAGATAATAGGGAGTTATATCTGTTGTGAGTGTAAAGTTAATAGTATAGGGCATCGCATTTTTAATGCAGCTAATATTAACTATAGTGATTAAAAAGGTTCTGGAAGTATAACCAGGCTGGCGGTGTGCTGAAGGCGTTACGCTATGCCATGGGGATCTTTGCAGCCGACGCATTTCATTGTTCCCATCGGGCATCAGCGGGAAATGTCCATTGTCAAATTACCCTAAATGGCGAGCGGTTTGTACATATTGGTGATAAAGCAAACTCAGACTTTTAAAAATAATCTTAATAAGCAGTTGTTTATGCTGGGAAGGGATAGGGAAGAAGTGAGCATTAGCAGTGCTCTGGCTGAAAAAAGATTTCTGCAGTACTCTTACTTATTCTTGTCACTTTTTGGATGAAGCTTTCTGTTCCTTTGCCCTAACTCTGGCAGAGTTTGTTCTCTGCCCTTTCATTTCGGCCCTTGCGAGTTTTGCTTTCTCTTCCTCTGTTTCAGTTTTCACTCTCCTCGGTTTTTTCAGTCGCGGTGAGCAGACTTCTGCAAAATAGGAAACGTGGGTTCTGGTCTCCGCAAACAGGCGGGATCAGGGCTGCTGTTACCCTCTTCCTCTGGAGTTTGCCGTCCTGGAGGAGATCTTGACCTCACTTTTTTTTGGTGATGTTTTGTTTCATTTCTAGAAGGGTTGTGGTCTTCTTAGATGCTAGTGTAGATGGACTGTGCAATGGTCCCAGTCTGAAAAGGGACAAGATTTGTAGGAAATTTGATAAATTTTGGGGGTTAAAAAACCAATCCAATAAAAAGGTGTGGTGGAGCTGTGGTAGGCACTGTGTCTAGCGGCTCGATAAACGCAGGGTGCCGACCTGTTCTCTACCTGCTTCTTTTTATTTGTTCTGTTGTCTGTGATGTTAATTGATAGAATTAGGTACACAGGCACAGTTATCTTTTCATGACCACGAGCGTGAATTTCTGTAGTGTAACTGTCCTGAAAGCGAATTCTGGAAATACTAAGAAACTACCAGATTACTTGTGTGCTTCTACGTTCCTCTAGAGGAATGAGGAGATGGCAGCTGGGTTTGAGAAAGTTTTTCAGAGTGGACAGGCTGAGCTTCATGTTACTTCATGTATGCCGGTTTGTCCATTATTGGTTTTCCTTTTTTTTTTATTAGAAAATATGCTATATTGTCCTTTTCCAAATAAGAAGCATTTTCCTTATTACATGTTGAAGTTACCTTTTTAAAAACAGTGTAAGTTAGTTACATTTGAAAGGCGAAGTGAATTCTGGAGGTCAAAACATTCAGAGGTTTCATATTAGTTATGTAAATGAAGTTGTTTTTCTTTATGGTGTTAATAGAACTAATGGAACTAGCAGCTCCTATAACACTATTTGTATATTGATACTATATAAATACTGTATTTATGGAAAAATAAATGGAAAGTCTGAGGTCTTGGTTTAAATTTTTAGTTTGACCTTGAAAAACATTCCCAGATGGAGAGAGTTAAATGAGCCCAGCTTTGAAAGAGGAACATGTGAATCATGGTTGCTAGGCTCTTCCTGGAGAGGCACGGGCTTTACATTTACAGTGAAGTATTTCAAAAAGTAATCTTTAAACTCGGAGGAACGGTGCATTTGAAATGACACTGGTGAAATACTATAAATTTCATTAGACTTTTAAATAGAGAATTTGCATGTCATTAAATGAAATAGGTATAAAGTATTATAAAAATATCAACTGCGAGACCTGTGAACTTTCAGAAGCGTTTGAAGGGAGAACAGCAAAATTAGGCATCCGTCTCCGAAGCTTTTGGTACATACTTCTTATGTAAGTTCTGATAAACTATTCTGTATATTCTCTAATATTTGCATGGTCTAATTTATGTCATTTTCATAACAATACCACATAGGTGCTTGCTCCATTGGAATGCAGAGACAGAAATAAGATTTCCCCGAAACCTGCTCGTGCTCTGCTCGACTGAAATGACAGCGAAGCACGTTAAACGCGTGGGAGCTTACCCGCCTAAGGCTGAGGCTCCTGGGTTGGGAAGCGCGGATGCAGGTCTCTTCCAGTCGTCTTAACCGACCTTGGTTGGGTCATGCTCTTTACAGTTCCAAACCTGTTGCTAAAACTCACGTTCAGGTCTCAGTGAAGCGTGGGTACTACGTTTTGCCCACCGGAATCTCGCCCGTGGCCTCCCGTGGGGGCTGGTCTCGTGTTCACGCAGTGCGCAGCATGGCCGCGTTCCAGTCTTTTTGGGGGCCCTATGGGTTCCTCTAACAGAAGGATTTGATTGTATCGATTTTAAATTAAGGCTTTGATAATAAAAAACTGTAGTTTATTTTATCTCACGTGAGAAAACAAAAGGAATTGCATGTAGGACTCAACCTCACTGCTGCCTCGCTGGTTACGTTTAGATGCTGCTCTGTTATCGGTACTGTAGGAGAGTGCTGTGGGAGTAGAAGATCTTTTCCATCGATTTGTGTAATCTGGCTGCAGTCTTGTGCATGACTTCCTTTGAAATCACGGTTGTGATTTTGGGTGTCCAGCAGATCCTTTTTTCTGCGTCAGCTGGTTTTACTATTAGAATGATTCTTTAGGAGTTTGTGTATTCCCTAGGACTTTGGCGTTGCTTTCTGTCATGTGGAGCTTTGATTTTAAAACTCTGAAGATGTGCTTCAGAGTGTGCAGGACGCTTGTAAATTATTCAGATTTCTTGCGATCCCCAAACTGAAATAGGAAAACATTTTTTGTTTACATCGATTTCTGCCGATTTGTTTCACTTGTTTAAAATTGCAGCTCTGTATTGCCAGCAAATATTCATAAAAGGATACTTAAACAGAGCAAGCGTGATGCCTCAGACTAGTGTCGAGGAGTGCTGTATCTTGCCAGAGACACAGAAGTAGGCAGTCCTTTCCTGGTGCTAACGATTGCCTGAAGGCTGCGCACGCTGGTGTAAAGTCTGCGAATCCGGTGTTGTCCGAAAAGGTACAGCTATGAGAACAGGTTACGGGGTGTGCATTCACACTCGGTTAGACATTACGCAGTAGTAGCCCGTCGGTGTGCTATTAACAATGTCAATAGCAGGCAGCGCGCGCTGTTATTGTCCCATTCATCACGCTGTATAATGAGTCAAATGGAAGTCACCCTGGAGTATTTGCTTGCCGTGTGGAAACTTTTTTACAGGCGTACCCAAAGAAATCCTGCATGGAATATCAGCAATGACATTTAAGTTTATACTTTTTTTTTTCCCCTTAACTAGCTTAATATTACATCACAGAAAATAGATATTGAAAAATAGAAGTTTATTAGTCCTATCTGATTTCCCCCCCAGCATATATTTCCTGTTTTGCCTAGTTTGCTGTAAATTAGAATCATAGAATCACAGAATTGTCTAGGTTGGAAGAGACCCTTGGGATCATCGAGCTCAACCATCTACCCTACTCTACAAAGTTCTCCCTTACACCGTATCCCCCAACACCACATCTAAACGGCTCTTAAACACATCCAGGGATGGTGACTCAACCTCAAATTAGGTGTCCCTGAGGCCTTAATACTTTTTTTTAATAAATATTATATAAAAAACTAAGCAAGACTCACTACTTAATAAAGTGCAAACCAGTTTAAAATTTATTTCATGTAACTTCAGTTGCAAAAAGGTGCCTGGGATTTAGATAAGCATAGCTCTGATCTATCACAGCCATGTCAGATGTCCGTGGTCATTGTATTTGCGTCCAACTGCAAAATCCAGTTGCTGCTGTTATTGCGGGTATCGTGCTTAATTTTAATGTAGCGCTAATAAGGTTTTTGGAAAACCTGGCATAGCCCTTATTTTTAAAAGAAAAGTAATGAAATTGTTATGATTAAGATACTTATTACCAAGGGTGCCCTTAATTCTGGAAGCCATTGGGTGTGGGTATGTTGTGGTGCGCGCGGAGCAAAGCGGAGTCCGCGGGGCTGTGCAGTGCCGCCCTGCCAGCGGCTGCCTTGGCTTATGGCACGCTCACTCCTGAAATGCAGCCCTCTCAGTTTATTTCGTAACTGGTGTTGCATTAATGAACAAAAAATATGGGTGTTGTTAAAAATACACGTAGGCAAATTAGCAGCTTTAAAATGAAACTGTGGGGTCAGTTCTAGCACAGAGGTAAAGAAGCCTAACTTAGAAATTAAGTTACTGTTAACATAAATCAATTATGTGAGGGTTGTTTTTGTTTTTTTTTAAGAAAATAAGTTTTCTTATATCAATTTTAAACCTTTAAGTAATGTTAGAGATCTGTTAGCCACATATTTTGGCAATAATGAATTTATACTGTCATGTTTGCAGTTTCTTATTTTTTGTCTTCTGATGATCGAATAACATTTTTAGTTACGTAAATGTAATATACCTTTAAGTTGTGTAGTAAATGTTGTATTTAATGCTCCGGTAGTCTCTGAATGCAGTTTTAACTGTTAAAATATAGTCTTAAGAAACTGTATTCTTAAAAAACAATTTTAGAACCTCATTTTATTAGTAAAAGTCTGCAAGTATGTGTGTTATCTCTGAAATCCACACATGCTCTGACATACTGTTATCTGTATTTCTCTCTCATATATAGCTGTTACACAGATCTCTGGCAGCAGATGGCTGGACTATAATGCACTGTTAAACAAATAAAACCATTAGGCATGTAATACTGCCTGGTAAACGACTGTGTGTTCAAAATGGTTTAAAAAAATTAAATAGAAAATAAAGTTCATTTTTTAATTCATTTAATGAAATTGGAATAAAATCCAAGCCCCTATCAGAATACATAAAACATCCCCTCTTATGTTGTGTTTGTCATTTGAAGTCAGTCTTTTTTTTATTACATTCTTGCATCTGGTATAAGATAATCAGTCCTAAATCAGTTTTCTAATAGATGTTTTCTACGAGTAATCGCTCATTTTACATTTATCTTTGTAGGAAGATTTTTACTTTTGTAATACTCCAGCACAAAATTATCTATTGCATTACATGCTCTTTTTTCCTCCTTTTCAAATTTGATACAAATGTATTAAAAATTATGATTCAACACTAGTGTCATGGCTCTGTAATTAAACTGTTTTTCAATAATTGTCAGCAGCTGAGAGATGCCATTTTGTCTTTTTGTTTTTAGATATGCCAATATTTGGTCTTTGCCCGGCTCATGATGATTTCTATTTGGTGATGTGTAACCACTGTAATCAGGTCGTAAAACCACAGGCATTTCAATCACATTATGGTAAGTGCTTAACTATTTTTAATAACTAAGGGTGAGGTTAAATCAGGATTAAGCCTGGCAATTTTTTTTTAAATTGATGGTACATAGATCATTACATTATAAATGTCAAAGAACATAACCTGTGTTTAATCATTTTATATACATTATAATGCAGTTACATAAAGATCTTGTTCCTTTTAATTTTTTAATGCCTTCTTGAAATGCTGCGTACATACCGTTCAGTTTTGAAATGACATAATATAGTCTGTTTCGCAGGCTGTGTGTAGTGTGTTTGTGTCTGTGTGTGTCATTTCTCTTTGTGTATTTATACAGATTATTTTTACATGGGTTCTGTTACGGTGTGAACTGTCAACTTCAGCTAAAAGCTGAACTTACAAATTTTGTTGTAAAACATAGTATGCTTCCAGTGGCCAGCAAGCTTGCTTATTTATTTGCAGAAGGATCAATTTGTATTTGTTTTACTGGTCCAATGGCTTTGTATATAAACTCTGCTAGGAAGCTTTTGTTGTGTTGGTTGGTGTTAGCCCGTGTTTATAGAGGGCTGAAAATGTGAAGTGCTATGCAAGTTCAAGTGCTCCATTGCTTCCACCAGACCTGACTGGGGGAGGTTGGCCGTTCTTCTTTTCCACACTTCTCTCAAGACTAGAAATTAATCTCAAACAATTTCATGCCAATGTTTGGATGAGAGGTTTTGGGTATTCAGCTTCTTGTTTCTTGAGAAATTCGGGAGATGTTTTCTAACCAAGTGCTAACAAAAAAGATGGACAAAGCATCTTCTGAACTACTTCCTCCCTCTGTGTGCGTGTGTGTATTTGTATGGGTTTGCTTTTTTCTAGCCCAGGGCACCTACTGATTGCCTCAGCGTTTAAAAGGGTAGAAGATGCTGGATACGGGTTGGGGGGCTCTCCTAGCGTTGGGAGCAAGGGATAACTTTTCTTGCATCTCCAATACTCCAGCCCTTTGGCAAGAAAAGGCATACTCGCTTCTGCTGCTGCCCAGAGACTGGGAGGGGGTCTTCCCACCTACGCTGTGCTGAGGGTCAACTTCTTACCCTTTCCACCTCTCGCTTGGGGTGGTTGTGCTATAATGCCTTACGGCTTATACCCCTGCCCTCGCTGCTGGATCTCTGCAGTCGTGTCGCACAGAATGTCTTGGGGAAGAATAGCTGTTATGCCATAAATCTTAATAGTTTAGTTGTTGTTCTGTGGATGGCAGTAGTAGTAAATTTTTAAAAAAATCCACAATTTTGTGGATGTAAGCCTCCAGAGCTGCAGGGAGCTGGAAGAACAGAAGGGTATCGGCTTTTCTTACTCTGGTTGCTATAAGCCTTTGTGTCGGCTGAGAGCAAGTCCACCCCTTGCCAGCACGATTCCTCACCTGTCACTGAATATCAGTTTGGGATGTCCATTAAGTCCTTCTAAAATATCATATTAGAATGATTCTGACAGTTAAAAATAAATTTATGGGGGAGGACTGGATGGTACCCAGTTCTGAGTCTTGGCATATTGAATCTTCCGTCTTGAGGTCAGTAATACGGAACTGGCTCAGGTTGGTAGTGGTGGAGAGCTGTGGATATCTGCGGACACTTTGGGTTGTCTTTCTGAAATGAGCAGGTGATCTCCAAATACTGTCTGACAAACAGGTAACTGTACTGTAGGAACCAGTATCATAGTTGTTGGCATGAGAGCCTTATGGGTGGATTGAAGAAGCAGTTAAAGAACTGAATAGGTACCGCAGGGCTTCTTGACCATGGACGTGAAAACATGGGCTGTTGTAATGCTGCTTGTACCAGTGTTAAACTTGTTATGCAAAGTTAATTCAAACTCTTCTGTGAGCACTACTTGCCATTTAAAAGGGACAGAGTGAAGAAGGAACTACAAAATGAAGGTATGGAAAAATATTAAAAAAAAAAAAAAGTCAAACTAATGTAACGTTCACATTGTAGGATTGTGATCTCTAACCGTGAACCGTTCTCTAACGTAAGCCTTACATCAATGGCAGATTGGTACTTTGAGAGAAATGTGGAAGGAGGGGATGGAAATGCTGAGGTTATTCTTAGTATTTCTCAAGCCCATTCTGAACAATGAGGACGCTCGGCGAGGGCTGCGGCGTGCAGAGGAAACAGGCGGGGTCATTCTGATGAGAAAAACAGGCTTGGGTGGGGTGAATGTCATTAAGGGACTTCAGTATGCCAAACTAATAGCCTCAGAAAGGTAAGAAGGTTGACTTAGTGATTTTTTTGTAGGGCTAGCTCCCATTGCTTTTTATCAGCCTTCACATTCTTGAAGTCCTTACACAGTTGTCCCTCGTTTTAGCAAATTGAATGTGAAAGCAGGTGATCGATTACCAGGCAATGGTGTGGGGGTTTTTTTAACACAGTGTACTTCAGGAAATTGCTGAAGTCCTCAAAATGCACAGTTCTTGTAAAACAAAGCACACTATCATGATAACAGTAAAATAAAACACTCTTTGGATTTATCACAGTCAGTTTTCCCTGAATTAAGTCTTTTTTGTGGCATTATTTCAGGGATTGATAAAGGAGAGATTACTTCAAGTTCTGAAAAATTACAGTGCATCAATGAAGCTGTACCTTTGTGATGTTCTAACAGTCTTTTAAAGTTATTTTTAATCGTTACCAGAGAAATAGTAATCTCTCAGAATATTCTACAACTCCTGATGGTATGTGTCGCTTGTACTTGGTGTTCTTTGAAACTTGTCACATGGGATTTTTGTTTTCTGAAGTAGAATATGCTCTTTTAAAATGTCACTTTTGTCAAAGGAAGGCTAAACAAACTATTAGCTAAACCTAATGAGCTAATTAATTTCTTCCAAAGCATATTTGTGATGAACTACTTAACTAGGTAGGCTGAAAGTGCATTGCAGGACATACGTTGGCTTTTTTCCCTGGACCACAAGTAGTCAGAAATAATATAAACGTAACCTTGTTCAAAGGAATATTTGACCTTTTTAGTAAAATACTTTATTGATACAAATCACAGATTTTTGTATGTAACTGATACTTACATATTTCATGGGTTTGACTAGAAGAGATATTAATTCAAAATTAAATTCTACTTTTTGAGGCAATCTAAGCATGCATTTGGACTATGAATCACCGTTTTAATAATTTATTCTATACCGCTGGTATACCTACTATCACTGATTTGTAAAATTTGTTGATGCATTCGGTATGCGTAACGCCACGTGTAGCTTAGTTTTTAAAAGCAATTTAATATAATGGGATATCTGAAGTCTGCTTGTGGTATTTCTTCCAGCCTGTGCACAGCAGCTGTCAGTACACTCGACTGGTTTTCCCCTCTTGGCTTAGGGTGGCAGTGATGCCGGGGATCTGGCGGGGCAGAAGCAGGCCAGGCCGACGAGGAGAGTTGTTTCAAGACAAATCCTCTCTTTGTCAGACCTCAGCCGCTTCACTTGCGGGGCCGGACAAGTGATTTAAGTCCTTTATTGCCAGTATTCTTGCTGCTGCTGCTTTTTGAGTGGTTAGGCTTTCATGGTATCGGTGTCTTCCTTGGATGGCTCAAGATCAATTCAGAAGTGAAAAATGGGGGAAAAAAAAAACGGTATAATGTTCAGGCATTCAGTCTTGTGGGTGAAGCACCTGAGATCACTTGTCATGATGACTTATTCAGAGAAAACACGGTGTTTTTCTCCGGCTGGAGTATTTCTCTAACTCTGGATGATCGTGTGCCAGGCTCTCCAACTTCCATGCCGCATAGACCCTCCCTCTGTATTCAAATCAGGTATATTTCTGAAGTCCCTGCGCAGTTTCCTCTCTTAATATATAAATTCTTACAGTACGGATGACTTTGCTGTCTGTCAAACTGCAAACCGTCGTGCTCCTCAACAATGCCTCCTCGGCAGACAGCGCGATGTGCCTGTGTCCCTTTTATTTCTTCTCTCTCCTTCCCACGAAAACGTGCTAGATACGGTTCCTTCACTGCACCGAAAGGTTGCTCTTTGAGGAAGCCATCGCGACAGTTATTTCAGGTTGTGGAAACCCTGAAGTGATGTGGTTTTCGGGCCGTATGACCTTTCGTTGGTATTTCAGCCGTTCCACGGGTTTATCGCATCTCCCTGTGGTTATCAGCCTCCTGCCGGAGGAGAGCTGCTTCTCTGCGCCATCTGGGCTGCGTTGTGGCTCAGAGAGGGGAGAGAGCTCAGCAGCGTGGAAGTAGCGTCAGTGTAGAGATGTGGGGTTTCTTCCTTCTATTTTTTCCTAGGTTTTTTTTTTTTTTTTTTTTGGCAGAGGTGTTTGTTTCCTCTGTGTCTTGGTTTCCATAAGCACAAAGTGGGGTTGAACTCTCAGCAGTAATAATGAAGGCTACCTGTAAAACTTAAACCGAGAGTGCCTGTGAGTCACGTAGTGATTGTGAAAACCATTAATACAGTACGTATTGGAAAGAGATGATGATAGTGTGTCGGGCTGTTGAGTCATTAAAAAGCTATGTCTAGTGTTTTGATTAACTTCCATAGGTTTGGCATGCAGTGGCAAAGGTGAGCAGTACTGGGAGCTTTGCTGTGCTGCTCTGCGATGGTGGTGATCGCTCGAGCGTTTCAGTTTCTGATCAGTGCGTGTTTAAACCTGAAGCGTAGCATTCAGAAATGGAATAATCATACGGACTTGCCCACCTTATGTGATTTCTAGGAGGTTGTGAGATTGCGATAGAGATGGTCATCTCACAACCCTATACTCAGCCTGGAGAGACTTGGAGGGTAGATCCTGGCAGTAGAGGAAGAGCCACAAGGATGATCCAAGGGCTGGAGCACCTCTCCTATGAGGAGAGGCTGAAAGAGTTGGGGCTGTTCAGCCTGGAGAAGAGAAGGCTCCGGGGAGATCTTATTGTGGCCTTCCAGTCCCTAAAGGGGCTCCAGGAGAGCTGGGGAAGGACTTTTTACTGGGGCATGGAGTGATAGGACGAGGGGGAATGGCTTCAAACTGGAAGAGGGCAGGTTTAGATTGAACATTAGGAAGAAGTTTTTCACTGTGAGGGTGGTGAGGCACTGGCCCAGGTTGCCCAGAGAGGTTGTTGAGGCCCCATCCCTGGAGGTGTTCAAGGCCAGGCTGGAGGTGGCCTTGGGCAGCCTGGTCTGGTGGGAGGTGTCCCTGCCTATGGCAGGGGGGTTGGAACTCGATGGTCTTCAAGGTCCTTTCCGACCTAAACCATTCTATGATACTCACTTGTGTTACTTACTTGGGTCCATCCTGCACGGCAGTGTAAGGTCTGTCATGAATCTCCTTCATCTAATTGTATAACTGTACTCCTCCTCCCTCAGCCACTTCTCACACCCACTGTTAGTGAGCAGGTTTACTACTTTGGCTAGTCATGAGGGGTTTTTTGGTGTTGGTGTTAAGTGCTTGGATTTGGAGAGAACACGTGATATTTGTTGTGATTTTAATTGGGATAAATGATCCGTTAACTGTCCCTGCTAATATGCTTTTGTATTTCGGATGTTTTATCATATGTAATTTAAGTATTACAGTCCCTGCAGCGTTACATATTTGGTGTCTTCTGGCATACTGTGAACTGAATGTGAATTTGTCCTCCCCTCTTGCTGTTATCTCAAATTTGGCATCAGCTAATTGTTCTGAAAAATCTGACATCACTATTTAATATTTTCTAAGTTTTATTTTTCAAAGTTCTGCAGATGGTGTTTGTTTGGAACAGAGCAGAGAGAGTGTTTAGTGTGGATTACCAACTCCAAGATAAAGTGTCTGTACAAGGCAGCGTTTAAGCAGATAGGAAAAGAAAGGAATGTACTGAATCTCGTTCCAGAGCCATTGGACCTGATGATTTCGGGGTTTGTTGTTTGGTGGGAGTTTTTGTTTTGTTTTGTGTTGTGGGGGTTTTCTGTTTGTTTTTTTAACTCGTAGGAGATTGCCTGAGCTCATCAGCATTTTGGAGGGATAAGCTTTCATTATGGCCTGCATACTTTTGGCAGCAAGCAATTTGTTTCAGTAATTAAGTGTCCACTGTTCGCTAATGTCTTTTTAAAGCAGTATGAAAATGTTTTATATAAATCATAGGAATTTTCTTGGGTATCACTAATCTTATGTAGTAGCCTAATAACCAAAATAAAACGTGAATATTATGTGTGTCACAGATGTGCTGGAGTGATCTGCAAAGCATATTGCCAAACGTGCACAGGTGGCATTTGGCATATCATGGCTCGAGTTAATGTATATGATTTAACACATGATCATTGGCAGCTTCTGTTTAAATACAGAGTCCTCTCACAGTAGTTCGCACAGTCCAGATTCCAGCAGTTGGATCTTAGTCTTCGGGTCCAGCAACAACGAGTTTAATTTCTTCTTGGCAGAGATTGGAGAAATTCTGTAGCTTTTGCAAGAATCATCTTGGCGTAGTCCCAGAAGGGAATGGGCTCAGAGGTCAGCACAGGATTCATTTTAGGGGAAAAAAAAAACCCCACGCTTCAGCTGATTATTTGGTTGTTTTTAAATAATGCATCATTAAATAAGAGAGTATTGCCACCTGGAAAGAAACCATGTAAATATATTTCAGTGTTTGAAACGCGTACCCCAAAGCCATTAGCTGAATACCAAATGCGCTATTTGGGATTTAAAGTCACAAACAAGTTCTGCCATGCAGATTTTAAGGAGCAATGAAGTTAGGTGCTGTGGTTAATTGTAACATCACAAACGGTTCATGTGCAGAAGGTTATTTTTGTAAGCGTAATGGCTGTGGTCTTTGTATATTACATGAAAGCACAGGGAGTCTGTTTTGAGAGGTTGATGGCAGTTTTCTAGTAAAACTTCCTCCTTTTTTGTGGGTACATGGATTTGTCAACCTCTAGTTGAAGACATAAAGCGATTTTAAACATCAGCTAACAAAAAAAAGGGATATTCAGCTTCAGATTTAAAAAATAAATTCAGTGTTCGGTTTACTGCTTACCATGTAACTCGTGTTATTTCAAATATTTTAAGAATATTTCAAATTCTAAAAGTGCTTCGGTGTGCTTTTGGCTTTTCTTACCTTCAGTTAGCGTGAATCGAATTTCATGCTGTTCTGCCACAGCAGGAGAACTACATGCAGAAATCCTTGTCTTTTATTACTGGCTGGATAGAGAATATCTCTTTTTTATTCTATTCTTACTAAAATGTTGAAGTATTTTGAAACAAGACTAACATACAAAAATATCCAAGGGTTCCATGGAAATGCTGTTCTCTTATAGTGATCTTGCGAGATATTTAGAGACTGGGACCGACTGCTCCCTTTTCAAGGTAAACATTGACAGGGAAGAACGAGTGCAAAGAAAGAAAACAAAGATATTTATCTTTGCGGGAAAAGAGGAAGCAGTGCCGCGTTCACTGTCGCTTACAGAAATAGTTGTTCAGCAAGAGGGAGAAAGTTAGCGTATTGATTGATAGATTTGAGTAAGATCTAAAGAGAACAAGTAGTTCTAATAAAAAGAAGCTGTTGAGTATATTTGACTACTGCTTCACTTTGGAAGAAGCCAGCTGGAATAGTCGCATCAGGTCTACGATTAAAAATGATTGACAATAAGAGAGTTAACCAATCTAAAAGTCAGTGTTAAGTTTCATCACTCAAAATGGATTTTGAGTGATGAAACGGCACGTGGAGCAGAACGCAGCTGTCATAACCATCATTTCGGATTTTCTGCGGGTTCAGGGCAGGCTGTTCTGCATCGGCTTACATGCTCCGTGTCCTCGGAAGGTTTCCTTCACAGCTAAAAGGGCTCTTTCTAACGCCTAAGCCACTCCTTCAGGCTGGAGCTGGGCCAGCGGAGGTGGCACGCATCGCGAGGGCAGGCCATGGGCACGCAGGGTTTGGCACGCAGCCCCGAGCTGAGTGCAGAAGAACGAAGCTGCAGCCTGTTTCAGAGCTGGGGAGGTGGAAGAAGCCTGAATCTGAATTTAAAAAAAAAAAAAAAGAACAAGGCAGGACTTCTGCTGTTGTGGAGGAGAGTTGGGAACGTGTCAGAGCCATCGAGATGCGAACTTGGTGTTGGAGGGTGGGGTTAGGAGTAGTTTAATTTCAAAAGCTGACCACATGCAGATCAATTATTTATAAGGACTTCCTAATTTATTTTTTGGGGAGAAGTATGTGTTCTCGTGAACTGTGTAGATTATTCCAAGAACTGCAAAACCTCAGATGAACACCACAGCGCTTCGTGATTCCAGGGAGGAGTATTCTGGGAAATTTGTAAAACAATGTTGAGTATTGAACTGTCATGAACAAAATAGTTTGGGTTGTTTTTTGCCTTTTTTTTTTTTTTTTTTTCATGGAAGCACATAGTTTCGAGTGGCACAGACTGTACCCTCTCATCCCACCAGCCGACTCGCAAACAATTGCTGCGCTTGGAAGAGAGGATTTGCACATAGGCTTTTTCTCTGCAAGCACAGCTACAAAGGTCAGATAGGAAATCTCATCAGTAACCATCAATTACGCTATTTTTTTATATTTTTTTTGCCAAGATACCACAGCTCCCAGCGCAGAGCTGTGCAGCACCTGGCCGGGGCAGCAGCGGCCGGCTAGCGCGGGCAGGAGGATGGCAGCTTTGGCAGGGCTGGTTCAGCACAGCTGGAATTAAGTGGTTTGCAGTCTGGGTGTGTTGTGTGTCCGAGGAGGGGAAAGAGAGGACACGGGGGAATAGCTAAAAAGGGAAATGTAAAACAAAGAACTTAAGTAAAATACGTATAAAAAGAAATAGATGAAGACAATAAGGAGGAAGCTAAATAAGGAAGAATGACCTTGCAGGAGGGAGAATGAAGGAGGTATGGTGCTGGTTTTATTGCTCTGTATCGAGGGAGAAAAGTGGAAGAAAGGAGAGGTTTAACAGGGCAATACAAACAAAACAGCTTTTCTACTAGTTTTTCCTCTCTCAATGTTTTGGCAGCAATGCTATTAGTGTGGTTTGTGGAACGCCCTGGCATTCTTGGATTTTGTACATTTTGGGGGCGGGGGGCGGGTGGAACAACAGCACGTCCTACTCGAGACACCTCTCCTGGCTTTATCGGGCACTGACCATCAAGGAAAGGCTATATGCATGCATGTGCATTTATTAATGGGTCAGCTTATGTGTGTTTTCTTACACATGCCTTTTGCTGTTTCTCGCTGGACTTCCCAAGTTTATTTAAAAATTCTTATTTTCTGTACTCTGATATTTTTTAAGAGAGTAGGAGGTGCATAGGACATACACGTAGCTTTCACGCAGCTTTGCAGCAAGAGGAACACCCACTGGTTCTCTGCAAGCAGAGAGAAAAGAGGGCAGTGTACTAGACAGAAGAAAGTTACCCATGCTGGACCTACACAAAAGCAGTGGTTTGTAGGAACGTCTTCATCTACTGCCTCGGGAAAAGTAGGCAGCATTCTGACAGCTACGGCAGTAGTGCACCGAATGGTAACCGCGTGTGTATGTCAGTGCTGTGCTTCTGGAAAAACTCGAGACAATATTATTCTTACCAAAGTAAAAGACATCAATAACATTTTGGTTTTAGGCACAGCTACAAAGTAGATAGGCTGCTATGTAATTTACTTAGGTATTTTTTTCACCTGCTATTTACTGACTCGCTCATTTCTGATCGCCAGTTTGCTGGCTTTTTAAAAACAAACTTCCAGGTATTGACATGATACTGCTTTGGTGGTTTTGCTTCCAGGCAGTATGGTCACTTAAAATCTAACATTTGATACACATAAAGTCTACAAACTGTGTTTTTAAGATATTACCAGAAGAGGGAGTGTATAACATTTTGTATACAATGAAACCTGTAAGTTTATTGATGAATAGCAATCAGTAACCACAATTTATCTAATAAGTTAAAAAAAAAAAAATGCAGTCTGACATTCACTTTCAAAAGAGCACAATTAATGCCAACTTTTTAAGCTCCTCATTAGGCTTAATTCAGTTTAACACTAAATAATTATATCCAAGTAATGTAGATGGCCTTGAAGGTCAGTTCAGATTCCTAAATGTTGTGTCGTGTCTACCTGTAACAAAAAGATTCAGACTGCTTTTCAGTGGCAGTCTTGGATTAGGTCTTGCAGTCCGCAGGTCTATAAGAACCCCATAACAATATGAAACTTGAAAACAATTACAAATATTTTTTAAAAATGTAGAAAATGAGAAACAGAAATAGATAAATATGATATTAAATTTTACGTGAGTCTGTGATACTACTATTGACTAAATAGGCCGTCATTAGCTATCTCAGGCAGTTAACAGCCAAAATACTTCCAAACCATATTATCTGCTATTGATGAAACAAACCCAAAATGTAGTGCTTGTATAGAAAATCAATATTTTTACTGTATAATTTATGTAGATGTTCCTCCAGCTGTTGTGCAGCAGGGCAACAGGTTAATCCTTTGAACAATAGCAAGCTGATGTAGGAGAAAAAGCCATCAGTGTGTCTAATATATAAACTCCTAAAACTTTGCCTATTCTGCTGCCTCATACAACTTCTACAATCTCTGAGAGCGCTGCTGGCCACAGAGATTGGAATTACATTTCAACTTGTTTCCCCAGGTTGTACTGGAGAAAGAAGAGCCATCATCAAGAGATTCTTGTCCTCTTTTCTGTTCTCTGTTTCCCAAATAATGAGTTGCCCATGTTGGTATGAAACTCTCGCTCTTTAGGCTGGTTTGTAAAGGATGCAATTAGACCAGGCTCCCGGAGAGTTGAAGCAGTTCCTGTGTAACTGAGTTTTTCCTTGTTGTTTGGCAAGATTGTCAGGAAATCTTTAACTCGCAATTCTATATAGAGTAGCTTTTCAAAAGGAAGCCTTCTTTTTTAGCCAGATCACCTTCTTATGTTTTTACCCCATAGGATTTTCTTCTTCTGCCAGGCAGAAGTTGCATTGTGCCGTGTCCTCTTTATGTGACCCCGTGGGTTGCAAAGAACCTGTTTGTCGTGTCTGGCGGTGGGAAGAGGGCTAGCTTCGGCGGTGCGCTGGGGCTAATTCTGTGGGTTAGGTAGAAGGTGTACCCCTTTCAGCGTGCCCTTCCACCCTTGAGCATGAAACTTTCAGATGTTTGTGGATTATTTGCAGAGCTGGATTTGAGCTGATCAGAAGTTTTGTGGATAGTTTTAAGAGCTGTTGATTATTGTCCATAGATATTCACATGGCATTCATAGCTCCTCTCATTGCTGAGACGAAAATTGGCTGTGTCTCCTTTGTTACTGCATGGCTGAAGACTTCATTTGAGTTTGTAGGCGAAGCATTTTGGTGTTCAGCTGTATTAGGGTGGACTTAGTGAAGTAATTGTTTTCATTTCTTTTGCTTTTCTAGATAATAATAAGCCTTACAGTACCCTGTAAGGCTCTGGCCCTTCTCATCGTTGGCATTGGACGAGCTAGCACTCATTTTCTTTAGTTTCATTTTGGCTTACGGCCTCTGACAAGCCACACGTAACCATGTATGTGCCTGGAAGCGTGCCATGTTGGCCCTTTCCTGGCCTCTAAGGTCAAAGGAAGGGTTTTAAAACCGCCACGGTTCAGTCCCCTCCCCGTCATAGTGCCATGTACTCTTTGACCAAAGGTCACCATGTGGGTCACAAAGCTATCCACCAGCCAGCTTCTAAAAATACCCATGACTGCTTTGATAGCCATAGAAGTGGTATAAACTTGTATATGGGCAGAGTATTATAAGGCTTGATGCTCATGTCTTGCTTGTCACAATTGAGAATGACAGCTAGTGTCACGTAATTTTGGTAGTGGCCAGTTGCTCTCTCTGTCCAGCATGCTCTCTGTAGGATCAATCGGTTTTCGGAATGGGGATGGGTACTGACCTTTAGGACCATACCCGTCGCCTTTTTCTGTGACCGCAAGAATGTACCCGGGGAGGCTGCAGGCTTGGCAGGTAGTTAGGACGTGCTGAAAGCCCTGGCGAGCTCCTGGGCTGCTTGCTATTTCCTCTGCCCTCTCCCAGTTGTCCAGGTGGCAGTGGTCCACAGTAGCTGTGGCTGTAGACTTGAAATCTGATGTACCAAATGTCTTTTTCTGGTTTATAGTTCCTGAAAATGGCATAACTCTACATAGAAGACATTTTCAGCCTTCACTGTCTGTGTGTACACATGTACTATATGGGTAGCAGTTATATTTCGTATTTCTGGTATAAACAAGCAGGTTGTGTAAGTGAAGTTGATACTAAGGCATAAAATGCTGTCGCTAGATTGTGCACCAACAAGCCTGTCAAGTTGTTCCTCTGTACGCAGTCATCCATTGTATTTTGGACTCACTCCACTTTTCTGAAACCTGAGGAAGTTCTGAGCATGCCCACTTGGAAAAGAAAAGGAAACACCAAAACTAGAAATCTTGCCTGATATATTTGTGTTTTCTGTAGCATGTAAGACACTCTCCAAAGTGACAGCTGCTACAGGGAAAGATCCTCTGATTTCAAAATCCATTGCCCTGTGGTTCTGGAGGTTCTGGGAATTTCATTCATGGCGGTACTTCGGAGCACTCATTCCCAGATTCAGGAAAAAAAGACACACGAGGCCTTACATACAAGTCAGTAGCACTACTTTTTGGATGATTTTGCTGCTCCCTTCGCTTAGGCTGCCTTCGTGGTGTCAACAGCGGATGGCAGCGTTCTTTCCGTGTACCCCCCAGAGCAGCAAAGTCGGTTTTCCGAGTAACCACGCTGGAGTTCTCAATCGATCAACTTTAAGAAGTTTGGTGTTGGCTCAAAGCCCATCATTCTCTTCCTTCCAGGAAGAATAATAATAGTAGCCAGTAACCAAACAATCTCTTTAAAGCAAAATATTTACAACAAAATCATTTTAGAAAGTACTAAATGTAAACATAAGCAGGCTGCAGTATAAGCAAGCCCAGATTATGCAGCGTTGATATCAATCAGATGAAATTCCTTGGAAATCTAAATTTTTTTTTTAACGTACCCCTCAAAACTCATAGGAACTGGCAAACTACTCGTTACTGCAGCTCACAACGCAGTTCTTTGTCATCCCCGGTCGCTTAGGCCTCCAGCCTGTTCCCTGGGATCGAGTCGCACTTTAATTCTTGCTAGTCCTCGCTCGGTTAATTGCTGTCTTTGGCACAAGAAGGTTTGTGGTTTGTGAGACTGGCAGGTCTTTGAACGGATGGTTTTGCTCTTTGTTACGGAGGGAGCAGATGGTGCGAAGGCTCGAACCGAGCGGTCAGGACTGGGGGAGAGGGCAGGGACGCCTTTTGCTGTGGCAGTATTAGCTCGCACCAGCCAGCGATTGTGAAATCGGTGCCTGAGATTGCTGAATTTTGAGAAAGGATAAATGAGTTGTTTCATGTGCAGTGGAGATAATGAAGCCTGGTCGTCTGTGGCTTTGTCCTGTGTGTTTTGCCATCGCTCTCCCTCCTGTTGCAACACCTCCTGCTCAGCGCTCATACATAGCTTCAGGTTTCATGGCATGTTTTGCCTTTTTTCTCTTTTTTTTTGCCTGCCAATTTAATAAGACATACACACGCCGCAGCTGGGCTGGAGTGTGCATGTCGTGATGGGCCAGTGAAGAGCTTCCTGCCGCCTTGCTGTAAGAGCGCTGAGCAGTCCTACCTTTGCTGTCTGAATGCTGATTTTAATGCTAATGATAAACCCCGGTATCTTTAGGATCTCTGTCGGTGGGGGGGAAGGGCACACCACCTCAAATCTAGCTTTCCTGTTTTCTTAAAATTAACCTATTGTTTCAAAATGCAGAAGACTAAAATGTAGACATGGGGAAGGAGACATGCTAGAGTCGCATTTATCTCACTTTGCAAAACCAGACAAGAAAATATAATGTAAGTAAAAGATTAAAAATTCTCTAGCTAGTCTTAAAACCAATTTTCTTGGCAATGCAAAATGTGCACAAGACTTCAGGTTGTAGAATGATTCTCCCCACCCCCCCCTGGCATTTCTTAACATTATGCAGTGCTCATTCATCCTAGGGAGCTGCTGTATGTGTGTGTATAGTGATAGCATCACACATGATATANTAGGGAGCTGCTGTATGTGTGTGTATAGTGTATAGTGTGTATAGTGTGATATATCATCACACATGATATCAATATCTTTTCATGTTACATGTGTTCAGTGAGGAAGCAAAGAAAGGAGAGGGTTGATGCTGTTCTTCACGTTATCGCAAGTAGTAGGAAGCAAACTTTCTGCCATGGCAGTGGCTTCAACACAATTCCAGTTGTCCTCCTTGGATGATCTTGCAACCCCAAAGACCTGGAAATTAGGTTCTCTGCAGTGGCAGTGATGGATATTGAATTGCTGCTCCCTTCTGCCCTGCCTGCGCTGTCCTCCTCCGCTGGCGTTTGAGCAGGAGCGAGCAGCGCCGGCAGCTCTATGTCCCTTTGTGCATGCGTCCGCAGAAAGTATTATCACAGCTTGCAAGGCTAATTTTAGGCCTCTGAACTCAGGTATTAACTGATGATATAAGTGTTTAGATTCAATCTAATGTTGTTGGTGTTTCAGGGATTTTTTTTGGATGACTTTAAGTGGTGTTGATAGAAAATAAAAGTTAAAACCTCTTGCGATATTTATTACCGGGAAAAGAACTTCATCATTTCATTGCCTTATATATGGCTTGTTTTTACTACATTAAGTAAAATTACTTTTGCTTTTGTCAGAGTACAATTGCAGCGTGTGACTTCACTCTTGCACGTGCATCAGTCCGTTCCGAGGTGAAACCCTGTGAATATTTACTCTATAAAGTTACTTAGAAGCCTTTAGTCATTCCAAAATAGCAAATAAAAACAAATGCACAGATTGAGACAGTTGGCATATATGCTGCTACTATAACATAAGGGAGCATTAAATCCCGTTGCATTCTCTCTCGGCCATTGTGTGCCTTCCCGTGGGCCGTTGCCGTCCTCTCCCCGTGTGAATGTCCCGTCATGCCTCTCCCTTCCATTCCAGCTCCTGCCTTGATGCCCAGCTGCTGGGGCTCCTTAGCGATCGGGCTCTTTGTCCTCACTCTTACTCAGGGGGAAGACAGCTTTCTGCATTGTTCCACACGGGAATTAAGTTGCCTGATCTTGGTCGGGTTTTTTTTGTGGAAAAAGCAAAAAAATAAGTTATTCGCCCTCTTGGTCCTAAAATGAGACTAGAGCAAATCAAAGACTAAAGAATAACTTCTAGTTGGTAAGAAAACAAATGCATCAGTGCTGGTTCCCCACTGTAGTAGTTTAAACTCAAGAATTTTGTAAACCACTAAAATCTGTTGGAGACTTATCCAGTCTTAATTACGGGTGTCAAGTAGAAGAGTACACAGTAGAAACAAATCCTCCAAAAACACACATGCTTCTGGTACTAATTTTAGCAATGGAAGGAGATGTCTCTTAAAAACAGCGTAATCCAAGGAAATGTCTTTGTATTCCTGAGTTGTCCTTAACAATTAATGAGTAGGTGACATGAGCTGTCAACTTCTCTTGAAATTCAGAGCAAAAGAGGAACTGGCTCCTGCCTCGTATTCGGAGTGCATAGCCGTAGGAAAGGTAGTATTTAGTATTTGTAGCTTTGGATCTGGGATTCGTTTCTGAGCTTGTTAGTGGGAGCTGTAGTCTCCAGGTTTTTGTGTGTTCCTTTAGAAAAAGAAAAAAATAACCCAGACAAAACACGACCTGCTGAAATGGTACTCCCTGCTTCTGTTTAACCCTTCTTGCTGGAAAGAAAGTAATATGCTAACACACCGATACCAGTAAACAAAGGGGTTTGTCGGAGCCAGCTGCCTTTCCTCTTGGCAAACTTTTGATTTGGTTGAAAAAGTGATTTGCTTGGTTTTAAAAACAAATTTGGGTGTAGTATGATAAATGAGGAAAGACCAGAAATTTCAGCTTTGACTAGGGTAATTTAAACCAAGAGCAAAAGCCACAAGCTGGTTCTTCCTATTCTTTTTTTTTTGTCAGCAGATACACTGTAATTTTTACGAGTGATTACTTGGGAAACGGTCCAGAAATTAGTAATTTGGTAAAAATTTAGATTTTGGTATCCATGTGCTGACTTCAGGTGGAAATCAGACCTTGACGATCAGACCTCAGAGTCTGGAAATTTAGGACGTTGAGACCTATCTGAAAGATCAGGACAGTAAACACTGGAGTGCATGCGTGCCGCTGGAGAAGCGCAGCAGGAGCTTCCTCCGGGGTGGCAGGCGCCGTGTCCCCCCGGGCCACCGACGGCCCCGGGAGCCGCAGGGGAACCGTCCCAACGTGCTGCCGGCACGGGCCTGCCCGCGGGAATCCCAGAGGGGATTCCTCCATCCCCACTCCGTATCTGACCGGCGCCTTGGTGGCTCCAGCGCCCGTGGTCGGCAGCGGGCTCGTAGGGAAAGCTGAGGATGGCCAGAAGCCCGGGGGCAGCTGTTGGCCACAGGGTGCCCGAGGCCGGCCGGAGCCCCAGCATGGGTGGCGAGGTGGCCCGGCGCGGCCGGCGGCGTTGCCCGCGGGTGTCGCGGGACTCAGGCGGAGTTCGCCGAGCGCCGTGGGTCATCCGGCAGCGAGGGATTACGCGCTGCCAGCCGCCGGCGTGAGCCCTCGTGAAATGTCACCGGGGCGGTCTGGCCCCGCTCCAAACGCGCTCCGCAGAAACTTGAAATCCCCAAAAAGCGCTCCGAAGCCGCGGCTCTGGCGGGTGAAGCGGAAATAGAGAAAACAGCCATAAAATTGTAGCCAGCCGATTGCAATCTTGTCAGGCCTCTGGAGAAATTGGCGACTGTTAATCAAAGTGTTAATTAAAGGAAGGAACCGTTAAGAGCGTGTTCGTTTTAGCTTGTTTTCCTGAGTGCGCTCATCCGCGTAATTTATAAATCGGAGGGCGACTGCGTTCCTTGTTAGGGCTGTGGGGTCGGCTGGCTGCGGGCAGCGCGCTCTGCGCCCTCGTGCCGCCGTCGTGGAGGACGTGGGACGTGCGGACACAGCCGGGATGCGTCAAGCGCAGTTGTGTTTTTATTTGAAAGGTTAAACTTGCACAAACGTTTTATTTAACACATCCTAATTATGGCGTTGCTCGGTTCTTTCAAAGCGAAATGTGAAAAGGGTGGTTTATTTCATTTGAAAGACATTATTGTGCGAGCACAGTAGGTTCGTGCCCTCGTTTGACTGTATTAGTGATTTCTGTGAGACTTTGTGCTAATGCTGCTGTAAAATTTTAATTAGTGTATAGTTAACGTGGTCAGTGTTTGTAGATGTGAAAACAGTTGTTTTGTGCCAATTGTGATTGACCAGTGTTAATGAAATAAGCTGTTATGATCCCTTTTTTATAATTGAAAAATGACTAATGCCTAAAACCATTAAATCAATGTAAAATAACATAAGGATCTGACTTAAAACAAGAAACCAAAATATTTATTCTCTGTTTTCCATGGATGTTGCAGATTGAGTATTTATGTTCCAAGAGATTTCAAATTTTGGAAAGTTATTTGACTCTTGAAACATCTTCTAAAAATACTGCGATTCGCCCTACCGTGGGTTTGCTTCCCGTCTTCATTTTCCATCCTGAAAAAGTTCAACATTTCGTGTGTTTAAGGACTTGCACGTAAGAAGGGCCGTTAGCCACGCAGGCAGAGGCCCAGCATGGGTCCCTCACACCGTTCTCACTTCTCCGCGAGGTTTTCCTGCAGGTGGGCACTGCCCGTGGGTGCAGAGGCTCAGTGACGCCTTTGTCCCGCTGCTGTAGGGAAGCGCGTGGGTTGTCACATCCATAGGGCGCGCGTGGTCGGTGCGGTACGTACGGAGACGGAGGTGAGAGATGGGTAACGTCAGAGATAGCGACGGGACCTTCTTTCTCAGCTCCATCACCCGGCGTTGCCTCCTCCTGCCGTGAGCAGTGACACCTCGGGGGAGAGGAGGGGCTGTTGTAGTTGGCGTGTGGCTAGTTCTAAGTAGCCATGCACATGTTTATCTCTTTTTTTTTTAATCTTACAAAGCTTTCATATCGTGTGGCAGTGGATGTCATTCATTAGTCGTGCAGTACGTAAGAAAAATATTTGTGCTCATTGTCTCTTTAGCCTGTCGTTTCTTAATGACAAAATCAAAGAGTGTGATTTACTTAGCTGACACTACTATTTTTGTATATCCTGTGGTATTTCCTCTTATTCTCCTGCTCAAACCAAAGTCAATTCATTCTTCTTGATCTCTTTTGTATGGAGAGCTTTCCATTTCAAGACTTTTTTTTTTTTTTTTAACACCTATCTCCAGAAATTTCCCAGTTAGCCCGGAATCCCCTTTGTATTTTGGTTCACTAACAGCTTTTAAGCAAGTTTTCAACATCAGCATAATTTTTTGTAGCGGAGCGGAGTCTGAAAGTCAACATACGATGATTAAAGTTTCCTGCATGTAAAGAAATAGCTACGGGGGGAAACATTAAAATTCTTGATGGTGGTGTGAATAGAAGCATTAGCAAGATGAAAGCTAGACAGGCATTTGGATATGTGAACTCATCTGAATACATTACGCAATATTATAATATTATGTGATAAGGTCTTGTAAGGAGTATTGTTGATACTGAAGGGGAAGAGCGTGTTCTTAAAGGTGTAAACCTGAGTTCTGGGAAGAAAACGGACAGAGGGGAAAAAATCAGAAATTAGGTGGTGGTTCTTCCCTTAATTCTTTTTTCCTGTGCTTTCAACACACAGTTCTTTATTAAACTTGTGTTTATTCAACTCTTTATTAAAAGTTTGGAATAACTTTTTTTATTTTTAGTTTGCTGCTTGTTTTGAAAAACTGAAGCTTTTGTTTAATGTCGTTCAGGGCAAGCACATATGAGACAACAGTTTTCCAGCTGGATTTCTGAGGAAGCTGACCTATGCTGCATCTTGATACAATGCTGATCTGCGCTGGTTACCTGTGTTCGATATTTTTCTTTATTATCACTGTGGCTTCTCCAGAGTTTTTTTCCAAATAACAATTATTTTTTTTTAATAGCAAAAAAAGATGTACTCAATACCTGGTTTTTAATCAGACAGTGCAGGTATTGTCATGTCGTCAACAGGCTACACGGAGATTAGTGCTCATGATGTGGACATTATAATCTCTTCGTGGCCCGATTACCATCTAAGACACTCTACTGTCCTTCCGTAATAACTTTGCAATTTATATTCCAGCGCTCGACAGATTTACGAGACAGCTACCGACCGAAAGGTGCGGGGCCAGCTCCCTGGTGAGAAATCTGTCCTCTCCTCTACCTCTTGGAAGTTCTTGGGAGAGCGTACCAGAAGTTTGATCCCGGATATCATGCTGGAGTCTTTTTGAGAAGTTACAGCCCTTGTGTTTGGGTTTGCCTGAGCAAAGACAGGGATGGGGAGAGATGGGGAAAACATCCTCTTCTGGGGGGCAAAGGGGACCTCCCAACAGTCGGTCTCCCGGGCTCCATTTTGCTTCTGGTTCTGCTCTGTGACTCATTTAACGTCCTCCCTCTATCACTTTCCGCACGTTGCTCTTGGAGAGTTTTGCTGGTCTCCAGGAGGCTCTGAATAGCTGAACCAAACCTGCCGGGATTGTCCCTAATTACGGTTTGCCGCTGCATGAGAGCACTGCTCGAGGCAGCAGAACCCCGGTCTGTCTGCAGGCTTGGGGGGACGCTCTCTGCCGGTTGATGCTTCAGAGGCTATTTTACATCTCTTGGGGGCAAACCCTGCGTATTTTAAAGAGTAATCTTAAATCCTGTGGAAATTGATTACAGAACTACTCGTGCGCTGAATACAAGGGCTTTTGAAAGGATTAGTAACAAATATGGAAAAATTGAAAAACTAGCTTTAGTAATGTTCAGAGAGTTGTGGAGAGGCAGCAGTGGAGAAAGGGATGTACTTGAAGGTTATTTATTTAAATACAATCTATTTTGCTACCTACTTAATAGCTGTGTTTGCAATCCGCTCTTTGCCCTCCTTTCTGTGGTGGCCGTCTCGGGGGGTCAGGGGAGGTGTGCGGGGGGCAGG
>VUYV01000056.1:1513722-1535483 GCA_008711295.1 Anarhynchus alexandrinus | reverse complement strand
GGGGGCAGGGGAGGTGTGCGGGGGGGCAGGGGAGGTGTGCGGGGGCAGGGGCTGTTTTGCAGCAGTTAACTGTAGTGGGGATGGCCGTTCCTGCCCAGTTAGTGTTGTGCTCTTAGAGAATTACACCGCCGTCCTGCTAAGCTGTAGTTGTACCGTTTGAAAAGCATCATTTAAATACCCTAAATTATAGTTACAGGATCATCTCCTTTTTGCAATAGGATTTTAAAGTATTGAAGTTGGCGTTCAGAATCTCACTGGTGAAAATGATCTGTTTTCCACTCCTCCCTCCGTTTTCTTCAACCCTGCTCATGCAGAATTTCACACTCCATTATCTAACGTATTTTGCACAGTGGTAACTTGTGAGTGGATTTTGGTTCTCTAAAGTAAATCTCGAGGAAAATTATAAACACACGTATTTAGAAATCAGAAGTCGCGTAATTGGTTGTACACTTTTAAAAGTAGCCGGTGCTTCTCTGTCACTAATGTAATGAGATGAACAAAACACTACGAGCTAATGCTTGCGTTCTCTTTCTGTTCAAAGGGAAGTGGTTGACGAACCGTCATAACACCTCTTGGGAGCTGAGTAAATAATTTGCAAATATTCAAATTTAAATGTTGGGGAAACTTCGGAGGGGCTGCAGTGGCTCGGGGTGGGGGGGGGGAAGCGGAAAGCCGGAGTGCTTCTCAGAGGATGTTTTCCTCTGGATGTTTCCCAACTTTGCTCGTGTTTCCTGTTAAGTGCTCTGGGAAACCTGCTTTTAAAAAACAAACCAAAGTGAAAGTTGAGCTAAAATCTGTCAGTCTGGGACTTCTGGACTGACAGGAAGTAGGTTATGTGAAACTTCCAGTTAAAGTACAGATACATCATTCAAAAGTTTGGATTTCAGGAGGAAAATTAAGTGTGCCGGACCATCATAAACATCCAGCTATGTTTTATTTACATGTCTTAAATCGGCGTGAATTGCTGTGAAGGGATTTTGGAACTGGAATGATACACTAAAACCCAAATATATGTGAGAGCTTTGGGTTCTGAATTGAGCATTTGTAAGCAAAGCATATCTTAAGAAGAAATTTGTTCTCTGTCATTATGAGTTTTTGTAATAAATCAGTGCACCCGAGTTAAAGCACAGCCAGATTTTAGATGCTTTTTAGGGAAACTTGTAGTGTGTGTTTTGGAGGTGATTGACAAGGGAACGGGGCAGGAATTCGTACTTGGAACAGCGGGACCTTCGCCCTGGCGAGGGGCGTTGGGCAGGAGGTACACACACCAATGCTGCCATGAAACAAAGATGCAGAAAACAGATGACGTGTAAAGCTTAGTGGTGATACAGCCCTCATTTGAGAGGTAAAAATGTTCTAGGAACCGACAAATAATTTTGGAGCATACCTACCAGCAATTAGAAAGGTCTTGGTGTATTTGCTTTATTTGCTTGTTGGCTTCAACAAAGCATTTTCCTGAGAGGAATATAATTTTCTGAGTTCTTATTGTGGGAGAGCGTAAACGTTTCATGGAGCTTGCCAGGCTGAAGCCTCCACAAATTACTTGAATGTGAAAGGGAATTTTAAAAATCATTGATCTCTGTAGTTATGTTTTGCTCTGTAATGTGTGACTTCAATTCTATCTTTTGCCCCTAAGAAGGTTATTTTCTCTTCTTGGGTATTAACCGTCTCAATGTAAATGTGAGACTGCCTTGGAACAACGCTGTAGCACGTATGTGGTGAAGATGTAACGCAAAAACATGTAAACCAGCACGTTTGAAATCTCTGCTAGGCAAAGGAAACCTGTTAACATATCAGATTCTGGAGGTGAGCTCTGGGTTTTAAAGTATCCTCTTCAAAATTGGCTAGGTATTGCATTTTAATAGGTTTTTGAGAAGAGACACATTTTGAGTAAAGTTTTATCCCCGGAGCTTAACTGCGTCTTTACGTGATGGTATCTACACCCATAGAAACATCCTGTACTGCAGTTGCGCTGAATATTTTTTAAGTGAGGAAGTGCGGGGCATAAGATTGCATCAGTATTGCCAACTTGGCCATAGTCTGTGTAAAAGATATGACATAAACTTATTTCCTAGCTAAATAGTTTGTACCTTTTACTATTTATTTATAATATTGAGGAACTCTGGTCAAGATAAGGAGGATCTTTGTGGTAAGTGATGTAAATACATAAAGCAACGTGATGCTTACGTATGTGCTCTCCTGACTCGCGTTTGGTATGCTGAAATATAAATTATTTACTTCTTTTTTTTTTTTTTTTAGTTTCTCTTCTGCCACAGTGTTATTTTCCTGTGAATGGAGTGCCATAAGCGTACATGACTATCAGTCAGATTCTCTTTGTGGTTTTGCTAACACTGAGTGATAAACAATAATATCAGCTGTCAGTTGCAAGGCAGTGTTGTTTTTATGAAATAGTAAGAGGAATTCTCTCTAGAGCCGTGACAGATTGTACTGGTGCCAGTCAAGCCTTGGCAGTCTGTCAGACTCGGAGCTTGGACTCCGTAAATATTCTTTTCGGTAACTTTCTTGCTGGAGTGAAGAATGTGACCTTGTTCAGACGCTGTCTGTTCAGCGGAGAGTGTGAGTTCAAACGCCGCACAAGGGAAGATGGAGTGACCTCAACCTGACTTACAGTGCAAACAGAACCGATGGGATGATTAAAAGGACATCAGCAGAAGATTAAGGCAGAATCCTTGGTATCTAGGCCCTGTGATTAGAGCAGGATAATGAAGCAGCAATAAGTGAGTGAGCAGCGGATCAGGGTCCCGCACAGGCTCCAGCCGGGCATCAGGGGAAGAGTAATTTGCCGGCTGTGCCTGCGACTGGGTTAGCTCTCCCCAGTTTTCCCTGCAAACCCTCATGGATCTAACTCTTCTCTTCTTGCTTTGGATCAGACACAGGCATTCGGGTTAGAGCCGCAAAAGGGATTTCAGTTGCGTGCTGCAGTAATGTCTATAGTTAGGGGTGAGGTGCCCTTCCAGGGCACTGTCCCAATCTGGGCTCTCCGGTCATGTCACGGATCTGATCCTTCTGGAGAAATTAGAAGATGAAGTAAATTAGCTCTCCACAATTACCCTAGAAATGTAACAGGCATACGGAGAGAAAATAAATTTTATCCTCAGGTAAAAGATGTTTGTTTTAATATGGCTCTACTAAATAAGTTCTCAAATGACAAATCAAACGGTGGCTGAGTACGATGGAAAAAAAAGATAAGTTTGTTTGAAGTTGCACTTTTATCATGCTTATACTTTAGGTGAGACAGATACTTGAAATAATTACTTAAAGTTATCTTTGCGCTTTGTTTCAATAGACACATTTAATTCTATAGTCAGAATAATCTTACGCCTAGGCTAACCTATATTAAAACTGTTTTTCTGAATGTTAACTGAAGTTGCAGCGTATTTCACTGAACTAAACCTGTGTGCTCAGATGGGTGTGCCTCGTTATTAATGACGGCTCTGCCAGCACTGACACAGGTCAGTTTGACTTTTTGCCCGGTACTTACGTAAGAAGTCAGTATAAAAAAAAATGGGTTTATGAAATTTGATCTGTACATCTTGTATGTGCTGCCCAAAGCTATTAATTGATGCCCAGAGAGAATGAACAGCACAAAACACTTCCTAAATTTTGGGAACTAAGCATAGACCTGGGAGCAATGTTTTGAAAAATTTTAAGAGTATTATTACTCTTAAATTTTTTGTTGTTAAGCATACAGCAAAGAAAGTAACATTTTGTGAAAAACAGAATACTCTTCTCTATAAAAGGCTATCTTTTTTTATTTTAATATCAAAAAAAGGTTACAAATCATAGTAAGTCCACGTGTTTACTCATTGATGGAAGAATAAGAAGTAGTAGTCAAACACGGTGAGAAGCTTTCTTTTTTTCTTTCCCCTTTTTCTCTTCCCCTTCCAGGTTACATTTTTTGCATTTTGTCAGAAATCAGTGCCTCTTTAGAGGAAATATACAATGGAAAATAAGATTTTTAAACCCAAGAAAATTGGCAGCCAGACTGAGGGCCAAGTGAAGATGTTTAATTATTTAATTTTTTTAAAGCTCTTGAAGATATTTAAGTTATCAATATCCATTTTATCAGGAAGTCCTGTGTGCTTTGGCAGTATGCGTATATAATTCTTGCTCAACCCCGCGTGCAGTAGCACACAAACTATCACTGTGTTCTTCCAAATTGATAGTTAACAGATATCCCAGTCATCGAGAAGAGAGAGCCTTTGCTGGGATTGCCGTCTCCTTTCACAGCTTCCGAACTCTCTGCACAGCCCTTCTCCTCAGGGTCACAAAGATGCTACATAAATGCAGAGGTATTTAGGGAGGAGTTTATCTGTTAAGGTTTAGCGTTGAATGCAGCTTTCATTTTAGGTCAGATTCTGCCCGGTGCTGTGGGATCAAGGAAGACTTTCTGGTTCTTTGTCCAAAGCAAAACCTTAAATCTTTCTGACGCTTAAAAAACAAAACAAAACCCAAACAACAAAACCTTAAAAAAAAATTTAAAAATCCTTCCCCCAAAGTTTAGCGTTTAGAACTGTGTTATTCAGGCGCAGTATTTGAAATACCACTTTGATGTGTTGTAAAAGCGATCATGACATAAAAACATTGGTTTTTCTTTCAAGAGTTACGTGAAGGGAAGGGACATGAGTGCTAAGTTTTAAAATTTGAAAACTGAACACCTGGAGATAATTATATTCAAAAATGTTTTCAGGCTGAGTCAGAGCTAATGGCAAATGGGAACCATATTAGATTGGCAGATGATTAGTAGAATTTATCATTATAATATGCTTAGCATAATAAGCATGGTGGTCTTGATTATTCAGTGACAGTTTGTGTAATAATTTTTCCATTAAAAGCCTATGTCAGTCTGTCAATAAATGCATTTGTTAGAGCAAGTATGCCATGCTTAACACATGTCTGGTTTCAAAAATAATACTAGCTTTCTCCAATAAAATGAGACATCCGTAGTCTTCAGATGGTTTACAAAACAGACCTTAAGCAGATTTCACTTAAAACCATGAATTTTATAAAAAGATTGAAACACTAAATACAGGCAATTGTAGTAGCAGCCCTGCCTCTGCTTGTACGTAAGTCAACGTGAAACAGGTCCAGGCAGGTTTTGAAAAACTAGCTGAAAAGTCTTCTCGTTTTCTTGGTAAGCTTAAATTGTTATGACATCTCCTTCAGAAATTGTCCCCAAATTCTAGAAAAAGCTCATTTGGCTTTCCTTGTGTGTTCCGAATCATATGTCTGTCTGGAGAATGGAAATTCTCTCTGAGAGGTGGACAGTAACGTTGGTGTGTGATCAGTCCTTAGCCATAGTTCTCTTGGGTCAGTTTCTTTTATTATCAGCAGCTTAAAACACTTTCTTTCTATATTGACTCACTTTTTTTGAGACTGGTGCTATGAAACATTCATACCGATAGCAGTCAGTAACATCTCAGAGCAGTACCAGAACAGTACCAGTTAAAATTGCCAGAGAAGAGGTGTTCATGTAATTTAGATTAATATCTCAGATTAATATTGTGTCTAGTTTATTCCTAATGATGGGATGCAAGGAGTTAGTTTTGATCTTATTCTAGTCCCTTTCTCTTCTCATCTGCCAAGTTTTCTCCAGGGAAGTAACACCCTCTCTTCCTTCCAAAAAAAAAAAAAAAAATCAAAACAAACTCCCAAACATTGCATTAGTCATCCACTGGATTATTAGAGATTATTTGTAACTGTGATAAGAACTTGGACTTTGAGTTTTCTAAATATACAGAAGGTGGAAGGGTATTGAGCAACTTTTCTCATTATCTCGCAGAGTAATCTCACAGGGTGTAGCGTTGCTGAACTAATGGCCCTCGAATAGGAACTTATCAGAGCTGCTGAGGGATTCTTGCCGTTGCTATAAAAAGGCGTTTGGCAATAAGCAGTATGTCATATTAGAAGCTCAGCCATTGACTAGAACATAAATATGCGAACATACTTCGCTTACAAACTCTTCAACGGCATCTGGTTCTAGAAGACTACGTAGATGACTTTGAACATCACCGATAACTAGTCGTTCGAAGTACTATAATTTTAAAGCAGTTGTTTCTAGAGACAGGTGATAAATTGTGGCATTTATTACGTATTTCTGTTGAGCATGTCACCTGACCTCTCCCGAGCCTTTTGGTAAATACTAATTAAGAAGTGATGACTCTTTTGCAGGAGGTTCGTTAGGTAGTTTGCACCCATTTTGCAGCTAAACAGAGAAACACACATCGCTTGGTTCAGTCTCTGAGATCATTTCTTGACCAGAGGTTCCTCATCTGAGCTCTGTGCTTTTTCATTATTTTTTTTTTTTTTGTCCTGAACTAATGAAGGTATTCAAAATGCTGCTTCCCCACCTCTGTAAGAAATTAGCTTGCCAGGTGTTAGACTCCTATGTCTTCCTCTTACGCTGCTGGAGCGGCTTGACTTTTTTCCCCTGGCCATTGCCGTGCCGCCCGCGATGCGCCTGGCGACAGCGGTGCAGGGCTGGTGCTGACTTGTTCCATGGAGTCCTGGTTGCCCATCATCTGAGGGGCATACGATTGCTGTATTTGGGACTGGGGGGAAAATAGGTTACGTCAGCAGAACACAGATGTATTAACTTACATTTTCTAGAGCGTTACAGACTTCCGTACAGGTTGCGCTGGACTCGACTCTCACTCTTGGCTGTAGTTGTTGCAACTTCATGAGTAGCCTGCTGCTTTGGCAGTTTAAGTCAAAATACGTAAGCTGATCCAGGCATCGATCCGTGGTGGTTTTGAGGACCTTTAACAGTACTTGGCTGAGAAAGAGGTGTTACCGCTGTGTAGGAGAAAGGTGCCTTTCCACTCCCCTGGTAGACCTGCTAATTCTTGGTTCTCTCTTAGATGTGTGGTTTGCGGAGAGCTGATTGCCAGACATGTCTCTTAAGCAGGTGTTGATTACACAGATCATCGAGGAATCGCAGGTGTCCAAGTATCAGTCAAGCAAGAGGTCAATTAACATGTCCGTGTGTAGGCAGAGCCGGGTGCTCCCTGAAGCTGTCAGGTGTTTTGTGACTGAGAGTTCATTGTTCCAAAGAACTGCCTTTATCATATACACTATTTTAACTCAAACAGTGCTAGCGATATATTAATGGTAATGGTTTAATGTTAATTAAATAGTTTCTTTTCCACCACATTCATTGATGGAACCTGACCACTCTTAATTCAAATGTTCAGATTATTTTTATTTTTTTTTGTAGAAGAGTATCTGTTGCTCCTTTGGATGTTGTTCCTAACTAGAAATCCTGTAGAATTAATAAGAGGAAAACAAAACAAAAACCACAACACCCCAAAACCCAATCTAGGTCAATACTTGAGCTGCTGCTGCTCGGGGCGTTCCACACTGAAGGTCTAGTAAGCCATACCACAAGGCTGTTATGGAGTGAAAGTTAAAATGTTGGCTCGGATATAACTTTGACCATTAGGAGACATTCTTACAGGGAATTGTCGTCCTTTGAGGAAATACGCTATTTAAGCTTGCTTGGCCTGAGGATAGGGGTCTCTTTGCTTTGTGCGTCTGAGGTCTAGGTCTGATTCTCACTTTCGTGTTCTTTAAGATGGAGAGAGAGTGTGGAGTGTTATTCAAAGCTAAGCTTTAGTGGCTGAGGAACATAGCTCCCAAAGTTAAAAGAGACTCCTGTAACCGGCTGGGGACCAGCAAGGAGTGGAGTTCCATGGATTGCAGTGAGGCTTGGATCCTCTACACTCTGTGTGTGGCAGGGGACCTCCCAAGCCAATAAAGGAAAAATGTTAATGGAGAAAATGACAGCATGAAGTATTTAAGAACTGTTTCTGTATGGGATCTTCAACACCCCTTTTTTTTCCTCGTTTTCAGAAAGAAGACACAGCTCCTCCAGCAAGCCGCCTTTGACTCCTCCCTCCTCTTCAGTATTTTCCCTCATTTCATCTTTCCCTTCAAAAAACAAAGGTAGCAGTGGAAGTGGGAGCAATCGTTCATCCAGTGGAGGTACTAGTGCATCATCATCAAATTCCAAGTTGTTGAAATCACCCAAAGACAAGCTGCAGATCAGCGGAAACAACAGGTTAATGCATTCGGTACAGCATAGCAAAGTTCCCCACGATAAAATGTGAGTATGCGTTTTGACAAAGAATTAAACATTAGTACAAGTCTTATGAGGAACTGGGGTTGTTTAGCCTGGAGAAGAGGAGGCTGAGGGGAGACATTATCGCTCTCTACAACTACCTGAAAGGAGGGTGTAGAGAGGTGGGGGCTGACCTCTTCTCCCTGGTGACAAGTGATAGGACGAGAGGAAATAGGTTCAAGTTATGCCAGGGGAGGTTCAGATTGGATATTAGGACACAACTTTTCGCTGAAAGGGTTATTAAACATTGGAGCTGCCCAGGGAGGGAGTGGATTCGCCATCCCTGGAGGTGTTTAAAAGATGGGTAGATGTGGTACTTGGGGACATGGTTCAGAAGTGGTTTTGTCAGGGTAGGGTAATGGTTGGACTTGATGATCTTAAAGGTCCCATCCAACCTCAGCCATTCTATGGTTCTACTTGCATAGACACTGCTATATCAGTAGAATTTCCTTTTGTTTCAGAGGGTTTTTGGTTTAAGTGATAACCGCCGTAAACTCCTCCAGCTCTTTTGCAGCAGCCTAGTCTAAGGTTATAGGTAATACTCATGACTATGTTGAACAAGAACTCTTGCAAAGCTGCATCTTAAATCACTATAGATAAAGGTCATTTTACTAGGGGCTCTGAATCCTTTGATCTAATCAGCACACTTTGATCATAAGGGAGGGAGTTTTCCCTCTAATCCAGGTGATTTTGGACCTGCACGCGTGAGATTGCAGAACTGATAATATAATTTACTGTCACAGAATGGGACATTTCTCACTGCACAGAACAGGCCCATTCCAGTTGCTTTGGTGGTGCACTGTATCTGTGAATCCAAATAACAGTTTCTGAAGTCCCTGATGACTCTCTGAAATACTTAACAAAGAAATGGGGAAAAGAGGACAGAAGAGACATCATTAAAAAAATGTGAAAATAAAAAAGATAAGAATAAGAAAACTCGGAATAAAGGAGGAAGGTCTACATTTGAATTGTGAATAGGTCAGAGTATTGTTGAGTAATAACATAATTAAATACTCTTTTATAATTTGTTACTATAATTTTCAAATTTTCTCCCCTTTGTTTTTCATAAATACTAGTATGACTCCATCTGTCAAAGTGGAAAAGATTCATCCAAAGATAGATGGTGCCCAACTGAAAGCTGCTGTTGGTCCAACTTGTTCTACTACTGTGAGTTCCTCAATAAAGACTGGCCTTAATTGTCCCTCAATACCAAAGCCACCCTTGCCTTCCCCTGGACAGATACTGAATGGTAAAGGTCTTCTCTCTGTGCCTCCATTTTTGGAAAAGAAACCTGAAGAAAATACAAATAATAGGAAATTTTTACATAAAAGATTGTCAGGTAATTGGTTTTAATTGTTATTTGCTATATTCCTCTTAGTAGTGTATCTATAGAAATACATATATAGACTATATAGAAAAAAGTTTCAAAAGTAAATGAAATACTTCTATAACACTGTAACTTGTAATTAGGTATGTTTTATGTATTAGAGTTTAGATCTATAACTTGTCATACTCTTAAATGATGCGAACAACTTGAAATGGGGCTGTTGCTTTCAGAAACCATACAGACCTCAGGGGCCTGTCAGTTCTTAAAGTTTTGAAATTACACTCTTCTATCTTTAAAGATTTTTCGTTTCCTTCTTTCTGTATGGAAAGTCCAAAAGTACATAGAAAATGGAACAGCTAGCACCTCATAAACTCAAAAATGTAAACCCAGTCTGCTCTTTACAGTTTTAAATAACTTTGCTTGTTAGTAGGTTGGTAGAAAAGTTCTTAACACAAAAACCAACAACAAAGAAACCGTCATTTGTTTGTCACAGTTTGTATTGGTCATATTGATCCTAACGTGCAGGATCTGCTCCTCCTTTGGGGTCCTTTATAGCTGTAAATTTCTCTACTCTGTTTGTAGACTTGTGATCTGTATTTTCAGCACACCGTAAACTTGGTGAGAGCGTAGGAAATCTTATTTGTACAATTTTATTGTGCATTTTTATTTGTATGTTTGCCTGTGGTACATTTGAAAACAGATTCCAATATGGTTAATTTTTATAATGAAAATAAATGTTGGTATTTCAGAATGTCTTTTGATAACTTTTCAATACTGTGTGCCTTTGACAGAGAGAGAATTTGATCCTGATATATACTGTGGTGTCATTGATGTGGAAACCAGGAAACCTTGTACTAGGTCTTTGACATGCAAGGTAGGATATCTTAATCAGAATAACATTATGTACAGTTTTAATTAATTTTCCTGACAAATATGATAGAAAACAGAAAACTACAAATTTTTGCTGTCAGTAATTGTCACTGTGAATGGTACCTCTCAAAACATGTTGCCCAGAACCAAGAATGAGTTGTTTTCAAAGTTGTTAATTATTTATTCAAAAACGTATTTCCTAAAGTACCCTGGAGATTTGTATTTTTGTATTAAGCCTTTAAACATGGATGTTGACACAGGACAGATTATGTTACTCCTCATGTAGGTAGTAGGGGGCCAGCATCATGTTCTTTTTGGGGATAACCTTTAGGTCGTACATCACGAATTTTAAAATTCCTCATAAGCATTAAAAGTATTATTTATTTATGCAGGATTTAAAGAAATCAAGCTCCTCCCCTCTCATACCCCCTCCTTCCCCACCCCAGCAGAGTCTGCAACAGGTACTTAGGAGGTATTTGTGTAAATGCTAATGCTGCTTCACGTACGACCACAGCCAACTCAGAAATGAGTCTTCTGAAAAAGCCCCGGAGCGTGCCTAGAGGTCAAACTCTACATTAAACAATGCATAAAAACTTTTGGTCAGATGAAATGTGTCCTCTGGCTCAAAAATCTTGAGGGATAGAGGGGTATCGCTTAGTCCCGAGGAACCAAAAATCCAGATCCGCTGCAATTGTGTAATATTTAGCTACTTTCCTGCAAAGCAGCTAAACTGTCAGTAGGGGAAGCATCTGGTAAATAAACCACCTACAGAACAAAGGTAAACGAAGGTGGTACTAATGACCCGGAGGAACTGAACTTGAACACATTGCCCTTTTGGAATTACAAGGGGGAGGCAATTGGTTTGCTAATAGAGGAGGGAAAAGCTTCAAGATTTTAGGAGAGACCTACACAAATCAAAAGCGTAAAGGAAAAAAAATAAAAACATTTCTCAGCAATTCCTTTTATTGTGCCTACTCGTGAAATGTTTTTCAGAATTGCTGTTTGTCTGCATTATGTAACAATAATTTTTACCTACTAAAATGAACCCAGTCGAACCGTTTATGCCGTATGAAAAAGATGTACTGTATGTGACTCTCACAATTCAGAAAAATAACTTCCATCTATTTCACTTTACCTAGAATCTGTGCCATATATACACATACACGTCTTGCGATGTGTAGCCTTCAGGACACTCGGAGGACTTTTGAGTTCTGTCTGACTGGATTCGGCTGTATTTTTTTTGCATTCCTTAGTATCTATTTGATTACATTAGTTTTCAAGGAATATATTAGTATACAGAAGGAACCAAAGTATTTTTATAAATATTTTTCATGTCTCCCATTAAAAGTCTGATTTTAAACATTGTTTTGTTAAATATTTACTTTCACTTATGAAAATATTTAGCATTTTTGGTTGTGCACTAGTTGGCAATTGAAATATCAATGTATAAAATATTTTTCAAGTTGAATCTTAAGCTTATAAGAACTTTGGCGGTTTCTTTTTTGCGAAGAAATCTGCAAGAAGCCTTTTACCCAATGGCTGGTTTCTGTTACTTTGTATGAGACACAGATATAATCAACCACCAAGCGATTTTAAAGTTTGTTTTCTAAGTCATTCTTCCGTTTGTTTACTAAACCATGAGTGCGATGATTTTCTCTGTTTTTAGAGCTCCATACACATGTTTTGACTGTTTGACTTCCACAACTCTAATAGCCTGGGATTAATGATTTATTCACGGTTTTGCAGACACATTCCTTAACCCAGCGGAGGGCTGTACAGGGTCGAAGAAAACGATTTGATGTGTTATTAGCCGAGCACAAAAGCAAAACCAGGGAAAAGGAACTTCTTCGACATTCGGATCATCATCAGCAGATGCCCCCTCTCAGGGAACCACATCCCTCACCTACTAAAACTTCCCAGGAGCTGCACCAAAATTCTCATGGAGTTACTCTTACAGAATCAAAGCCTTTATTACCTAATAAACCCAAACCTCACCCCCCCAGTCTTCCAAGGTAAGGAAAACCTGCAGGTCCAACGGTGTGAAATTCGTACTGGTAGCTTTATCAGGTGGATTTTGATAGAGCGATGTGCGTCTCTTGGACGGGACAGTGTTTTTGCTCTAGGCCTGGTGACTGACTGTCTGCAATTAGCAATTGACGTGCTGAGCTGGAACTCCTAGCGAAGGAGGGTTTGGTGTTTGAAATAGTAAAAGCTGACCTGCATCAAAGAAAATGGTTCAGCAAGGATTGGGCGATGCTGCCTTTCCGGGGCTGCCACACCTCCCGTCCTTCCTCTCGCTAGACGTGTTACGAGACTACGGAAAATATCAGAAATCCGTTAATGTAGATTTCCTTCTGTCAGTAATAGTAAGCGCTTAAGCTTGGAATTTTTAACTCGACGTAGTTCAATAACACCTTTCCCGCTTGCCTTGCCCAGGCCTCCAGGCTGTCCAGCCCAGCACGGTGGAAACGCCCCTAGCGAGTCTCCTTCTGTCCACGAGTCCCCGCAGCCTCCCTTGCCTGCAGCTGAGCCAGCGTCTCGGTTATCCAGCGATGAGGGAGAATGTGACGAAAAAGAAGAGCCTGTTGAAAAACTGGATTGTCATTATTCAGGTCATCATCCTCAACCAGCCGCTGTACGTTTTAAGTAAAAGTTAACCTTGCTCTTTTGCTGGCTCTGACCTTGTAAACAAATTACTTGGGAGTTGTAAGGGTAGTTTTCTGTGGGGTTTGTGAATTTATTTTTTTCCGAGATTTTAAGAAAATTGTTTTGTTGCCTGGTAGGCAGTGAAGGTTTAACTGCAGTTGCAAAGTTAACCGTGCTAAAGAAATACGTTTGGAGCTCTCTTCCCCAATCTAAAAGAAATCAAAATGACAAAATACTGCAGGTGAAATTGGTGACAGCTCTGAAGGGCTGTGGTTGTGGAATAAGGACGTGTAAACAGTGCCCTTTTGGTGAGATTTTGTTATTGGACTTCCCCCGCACATGTATGTGTTTTACTGAAGGTGCCAATCATCGCAGTAAAGATAGCAGTAACGTGTTGTTTCAACATTTAAATCTTGACAAAAACTAGTCAGTCTAACTTAAAGCACAAGCTTTGTTGCCTAACTGTATATGAAATTGTCTCATTTTTTTAAAACAGACTACGAGCAGATAGCTGATAGCTCCTCAGAAGTAGATGTTGCATATATAGATTATGGTTTTGTACACACACACACAGAGACACACACACACTCTACTGTCCTTCCCTGTTTAATCAGAGGGATTCAAATTTGACTGCTGCTTTTGGTCATAAAGTAGGGGAGTATCAGATGGGAAGAAATTGATCCCAATATACCAAGGCCAAAAATCTAAAGTAGTTGTTGTACCGTAGAAATAAAAATTCTAATTTATATTTTTTTATCCTTGATTTAAACATCTAAAAGCATATTCATTTAGCAATATTTATTTATAAACAAGCGCATTGTCATTCAGAGAGTTGTTACTGAAAGTAGAAAATGCCAATAAAAATCTGTCTTTTCAGTTTTGCACATTTGGTAGTCGGCAAATTGGAAGAGGTTATTATGTGTTCGACAAGCGGTGGAACCATATTCGATGTGCACTTGACTTCATGTTGGAGAAGCATCTTAATTCACAGATGTGGAAGTGAGTAGACGTGAAAGAGTTCTTATTCTTCTTGGTATTTGTAGAAATCCATCGAGCCTGTGATTCTAGTTAAAGAACAGTAATCTCGTGTTCACATTAATCGGATCAAAGGTCGATAGTCTATGCTTTACATTTTTTGCAACAGTTAACTATTTAATAAAATATTTCAGTGGCATTAATCGACCTCAAGCTACAATCACTTTAGTGTAGCATTATTAGAGTGGGTATTACTCCGAAGAGCGGTAGCCATGCAGGTTTTGGTTGTTTTTCTCTTCACCTGCAGGAAAATTCCTCCAGCGTCTGGTAACACGGCATCGGTTCGTGCACCACATCGGACAAACTCGATGCCCGCTTCACAGTACGGTGTCGGTGCAGCAGGGTTCCTCTTACCCACCACGGTTATGTCATCGCCAGCGTTGGTATCTCCTTCCTGCGTGTCTCTGAATAATAAATCGGTACCGTCACATGGAACAACACTAAATGCCAATCCTGCTACTCTGGGTGCAGTGGATCCTGTCTGCAGTATGCAATCAAGACAAGTGTCTTCGTCCCCTTCAACACCTACAGTGCTTTCCTCTGTACCTTCACCTATGCCCAGCAAACCTCAGAAAATGAAATCCAGCAAATCTTTTAAACCTAAGGAATCTTCTGCTGGCAGTGGCCCCTGTAACAGCACCGGCAGCGTCAGTAGCAGCGGCGGCTCAGGAAAGAAGCGTAAAAACAGTTCCGCACTGCTAGCACCTTCTCATTCCACAGAGTCCTTCAGAAAAAACTGTGTGGTTAACTCTGGAAACTCTGGGACCTCCTACCATCCGTCGGTGACAGCTTCGTCCCACAGCGTTGGCCTCAACTGTATGACTGGCAAAGCTAACTCTGTTAGCCTCAAACACGACCAATCAGGGAGGGGTCCTCCGACTGGAAGCCCTGCGGAATCGATAAAGAGAATGAGTGTGATGATGAACAGCAGCGACTCCACGCTCTCCTTAGGGCCGTTTGTTCATCAGTCCAGCGAGCTGACTGTAAATTCACACAGCAGTTTTTCACATTCGCATACTTCCCTCGACAAATTGATAGGAAAGAAAAGAAAGTGCTCACCTGGTTCAAGCAGCATAAACAGCAGCAGCAGCAGCAAATCAAACAAGGTTGCCAAATTGACATCGGTGAACAATGTTCATGCAAAACACACTGGTGCAATCCCGGGGACGCAAGGACTGATGAACAATTCTCTTTTTCATCAGGTATGAAATTTTGTCTCGAACTAAGCCAGTATGAACTTGCCTCTCACATGCTCCTATTACATGTGCTCTCTTAATTATTAGCTAGCCGATTCCAGATCCTATGCAAGCAAAAGATAGTTCTCTTATTCATCCACTACTCATTTGGAGTGGTTTTACAGTACATTTACACAAGATTTTTATAAACACCCTCATAAAAGGTGGCCTTTTTTTAAAGTAATCTTAAATATGACACTCGAAGTTCCCCAGCTGTTGCCTGTGAATTGCTCTCAGGTGACATTCAGTCCTCACATTTTAAAAAAATAATTTAAAAAGTAAATCTTGCCAGGCAGCCGTGGCACCGAGCTGCATGTCTCAGCCCGACTTCTTGTTTCTGTGTCAGGAATAAACATTCTACGGAGTGGAACATAACGATGCTGATAACAGAACTGTGATACTGTGATAAAATAAGCCTATTATCCCAAGGTGTCATTGACTAACTTCTTAGTAATAACAAGATTAAATGTTATAAATAAGATAGAAACCTTTTTAGTCGGTAAAGCAAACAGATTTACTATAAAGGAAGCAGATCTCATGAATATGTAAGATCCCATTTTAAAAATTAGTTTGGGGTTTTGTTTTTTTTAAACGAATTACACTGGAAAAGTTGTGTATTGGGAGAGAAAGTTCTTGTAAGTGAGGATGAGAGATAATTTAGAAACCAGTAGCTCAGACTTTTTAGTAATACTATTCAAATTGACTTGGAGGATCACTTGGAAGGGTAAAAATAATTTGATACAACTCGAGGAGAGTATAGAAGATGGTATTTAAGAGAGCAGCTTTAGAACGAGATTTTTTTGAGATTGAAAAGCCAAGAAACTTTTTGTTCCCTCCGGCGCTAATAACCTGAAATCTGTGTACCTGGCGAGCGGAGGAGGTCAGTAAGAGCTTTCTCAGAATGGTTTCTTAATTTTCAGTTTCAGCCATAGAGGAAGATATTCACCATTACGTTGTATTTACTGTAATAAAAAAAAAAGGCATTCAGATGGCTGAATTATTTTTGGACTGATGTAATAGTAACTATTTCAGCTATGCAATACAAATAAAGGATAAATATAATTTCAGTGAATTAAGGAAAGAAACGATGTCTGAAACCATTATAACTGTAAAGAGCTTTAGCTTGAGAATTGTCAAGTCTCGGAGAAGCCAACCGCGTGTTCGTGGTGTCGCACTGTGCCTGCTGATTCTTCCCAAAATACGCTCTCGTTATCCAGAAAATAACTTTTAGGGGCATCTGCTGTAGCAGCCTGGCTCACTCATCCTTCTCTTTCTTTTGCTTCCTCAAAAGCCAAAGGCACGTCCCTGATAGCTGAACGCGCCGTGGTGAGAAACGAACTGGACAATTTTCACTACAAGCAAAACCTCCATCTGGATTTCTGGACTCCAAGATGCCTTGAGTTTTCCCAACTTCCCATGGTCCTCAGGTGTGGAAATCTACTGGACTGTCACTTAAACAAGGAATTTCCCTGAAGCCATGTCTGTAGCAGCGAATATACTAGAAATGGACACTGGATGAAGTTCAGCCACGTAATTGCTCTTATCAGTGTTAAGGGTGGTCTGGACTGTTCGCTACAAACCTGTGAGATTTTACTCACAGGGGTACATCATCTTGCCACTATTTGACATAGATTGGTTGGGCAAACGAATGTTTTCTGGGGGGAAATAAACGTTACTGTGGACTTATTTTTATACTGATGGTGTCTTTTGTAGGTGATAGCTAACCAGAGAGACACCCTCAACGGAGAGGACCCCGCGACAAGGGGGAAAAAATGTGTGAGGCACAATGGAAAGAAGCCCTCAAGAAGGGAATATGGCTTTAGTGTTTTTATAGCAATGTTCCTTTAATGGAATATAAAAATAGCACAATTCAAAAAATAGTCTGTGTTTTGCCCAGCCTTTTGCAAGTAATTTGGGATAAGAAGCTATCAGGAGTTTAAAAAAAAAAAAACAACAAAAACCCACAACAAAACAAACCCAACAAAAACCAGAATAACTTGTTTGAGGCTGTCACTCAGAAAACAAGTATAAAAATGTCATACCTGCATGATACAAAACCTATTTTCTATTCTTTTGAATAAGATTTGACTGCAGAAGAAAACGAAAGTCAAGTTTGTTTTTTAAAAAATCCAAAAACAACAGACAAAGGCAAATAACCTCTAAAACTATATCCCCAAAGAACGTATTTATTGACCTATACTGTATACCGTAGGCCTTTGTTATTTAAATAAAATAACAACTGTATTGGTTAAATTAGGCTGGATTTGCCTTCCAGCCTATGAAAATAGCCCTTTTAAAGCAAAGTATTTAAAGTATTTAAATATTTTCTAAAAAACATAAAAGTCGATTACTTTATGCCTTGTTTGTATAACTAAATCCATAACATGTTATGCTTTCAACCACTCAGAGTATTTTTTTTTTCCAAATTCTGAAATAAATGCCAATTTGACAGCTGAGTTCACCGTAAAGCATTGCAGTGTGCATCGCAGTCATCCCACACCTCCCCGGGCTTTATGGATAAAGGGGGCTTTACACAGTTTTATATAGTCCAGTCAGTTTTTAGGAAATATTTTGTCTTGCTTCAAAACACCTCAAAAGTGAATTCTGCTAAAGGGCTTATTGTATTATGAATTGACTCGTCTGGATGTTTCTGTTAAGTTTTTAAACATCAGGTAAAAATCTCAAAACTGACTCAACTTTTATTGAGGGGCAAAGCAAAGGACAAACAAATTCCTAACCAAGATGACATATTTTTTTTTTCCTGCCTTAAAGGGGCACCAGCTATTGCTGAGAAGAGACAATCTGAGCCTGTCCAGTCGTTGGCGTACCCCTGCCTTCTCCCCAGTTCTGGTGGCGAGCAGTACATCAGGGAATCCAAAGCCACTCTGAGTAGCAGTTGCTTAGTTGTTTACCTAACGATGCTTTCAGTTTAACCTGAACTCGCTACGAAATCGTTCTTACACAGCGACACAACAAGAAGCCTCTATGCAGACACTTTAGCTTTGAATTGATACAAAAGATCGCATTGAGAAAGCAACGTGCTAGAGACACTTATTATGCAAACTTTAAAAAAAAAAAAATCACAAACAAAAAACAAACCAACTTTTCAGGAACAAAAGGATTCGTGTTTAATAAGAATCGAAAGGATTGTTGGCACTGCGCTTGGTTTAACGTCAAAGGAACCAAAAAGTGATATGCCACAGAGAGAAATCAAAGCGTATTAAACGCTGCGGGTTTGGCGTGAGGAAGTCCCCGGGGCAGAGCGTCCCCTCCAGGGCAGCGCCCGTCACGCGGGCGCTGCGGCTCTCGATAGACACAAAGGTGAAGGAAACACCACTTTGGCACGACTGCACGCTAGCGAGGTGTGATTGGACTCTCCTCTTTGTTTTTTTTAAGGTTCTGTTGATCTGAAAGCATAAATGGCAAATTCAGGCTCCTTCGCTAGCGAGCAGACGCGTTAAAAAACCTGAATTCCTGAGGAATAGAGCCAGTGTCTGCAGTCACTGCGTCCGCTGGGGCTAAGCCATCGGGGGTCGAGAGCATCGTCAGTTCTGTCTGCCCTCCAGCATAGACCTGCTTCAATATTGTGTTCTAGAGCTCGGTTATAAGCAGAACATTTGTTCCTGAAGCTTTTCTTGTCACATAGTTCTTACTGTAAATAATTAAGGAAGCTTAAAATTAATTTTCCTTGCAAAATTGAATTTGCAGTGGCTGGGTTGTTTCTAGACAGATTTTGGTATTAATTTAAGAGATACAGTTTTTATAGTCTTTCCAACTTCTCGTTATGACTCCTGCAGTTTTCTTAACCTAAAAAATTGCTGCAATGATGAACAAAGAATTATACAAGAAAAAAAAAAAGCATACTTTTGTATCTTTATTTTGGAATTTCTTGTTCTATTATAAATATTGAAGTATCCCTATTTCAGAAGACATATTTTGTTAATTGATTGTACATATTTAAATATGTATTTTTGCACAGGTCTTTTTTTCTTATATCCAGTTTTGGTACAATTGAGATCATCTAGTATTTATTTATTAATTAATTAAAAAAAAAAAAAGCAAATACCTTTTTATAATTTGAAGTGGTTCACTGCCAAGCCAATAGCTAACACGCCTACTTTGCAACTTAAGGGATGCCTCGGTTTTGTGAAAGCTGTGTCCCTTTTCATGTCTTGGGAGCGGAGACACGCAAACCTATTGCTGTCGCCCGGCTCCTGCGGTCGGGTTCTGCCGCGGGAAACCCGAGCGCAGGATTGGAGCCCAAATGGTCGAGACGGCATTGCTTATCAGTTGCCTGATTCCCAGAAGACTACATTTAGTGAAGTGACACACTGCTTCTCTTTTTTTTTTTTTAGTGTTCGTGTGCGTGTGTGTGCGTGCGCAGTTGTGTGGGTCTCATGTGGTTTAAAACTAACGGAAAAACTGAAAGTGCCTGATATAACTAGTTTTAAGCTTGGACTGTTTAGACAGCTTCTCCTTAAAAGACTTGAATGTTCAGTTGAAATTTTGGAGCTTGCTTTTTCCACCTATATATAATATATGTGTGCGTGTGTATATATATGTATGTGTGCGTGTATATGTATATACACATACATATATATATTGTCTGAAAGTCATGAGAGGGGTTGACAAAAGAAAGTGAATGATGCCGGTAACTTCTGTAAAATCTTTTCATTAGAATCCCTTGTGTTGGAACAATCCCGTTGATAACGCGTATTTAATATACCGCCGAGGGTTTGACATATGGTTTTAACCAGCAGTTTATTTAACTGTCTCATTTTGGGAAGGGGGGGGGGTATTAATTCATAAATGAAATAATTTAGAAATTGTTCAAAAAAGTTGGTATTCCAGGAAAACAAAACAAGTAAGTACCTCTTAAAACCATTAGGAAATAAAGATGTGATCTCCACATGACATTTCTAAGGCAGTTGTCTTCCTGTAAGAGTTCTCTTGCCAAGGAATCTCTCTCTCGTCTTTCACTCATTCTGTCCTGGAGGAGGGAATTGGGCTTAGAAAGATTCTTAAATGTTTCACTGTTCAGCAGAAAATAATCATTTTTACCTTTTGTGCAAGGTATTTTACGTTTTAAAGGTAATTTTAAAATGAGCACTACATAATGTCAATGTGAATGTAGGCCTTGAAAGCATCTTGCTCGGTGTTGAGCCTGGTTCTAAAAGCAATCTCCTGTGTAAAATGTGTGAATAGTTTGATAATTTGTATACATAATCAAGAGCATCTGATCAGCTGAACTCTGTGTTGGCTGCTGTATAGTACATGAACAAATGTCATGGGATAGAAAAATTACTTTGGATATTTAAAAGAAAAATAAATATATAGTCTATTTGTTTTGTAACAAGTTTCTGTAAATAAAATAATTTATACTATTTATAAGAAAAAGTTGTGCTTTGCTTCATGAAAAAGATTAGTTTGTTGAACAAACATGTTACTAAACAAGGCAATAAAATTAGGACTTTTCAATAAATGAGGTTGGTTGCATGGAATACATTATATGTTTCTGCTTCATTATGAAATCATTCACCATTAAAGGAAAACATTACCTGTATCGGTGCCTATGTGAACTAATTTCGGAGAATTGGATGTGGTCAAATTCTGTCCCTGCCCGTCAGCATCGCGTGGGCGGCTGCAGAGCCAGGCCAGGAGCGTCGGCTCTTTACCCGCCGCGGGGGTTTGGTACCCGCTTTTGAGAGGCGCCGCTGCCAACGCCGCTGTGTTTTTCCCGCGCAAAGGACGTTTCGTTACTTCAGGGTCACGCTGGATTGTTTTCGAAACAGAATAATGAGAAGCGGCTCTTACGCCCCAAAACGCGCTGTGTTGCATCGTCGGTTTTTTTCCTTCTGAAAAAGCATCTTCCCTGTTTTCATGGTTTAAAGATCCACTGTGTGAATTCAGGGGGTTCAATACTCTCGGAGGCTGTGACTCGGGTCTCGCCTGGGGAGGATGACTTCGGAGGAGCGGTTTGTAAAACTGGTAAAATTCATGGTAGTGGGGTAGGAATTCACAGTTACGTCCGTGGCAATGCTTCCGTTCTGTTCTCTCTCTCTTTCTCTCTCTCTCTGTTCTCCTCTTACAACAGTAAGAACAAAGTTTTCTTGAGTATTTGGAACAAATGCTACAAGATGCGAGCAGGGGGTCGGGCAGCAAGCGGGCTCTGCTTTGCCTTTTTATAAGTACTCCTTATATTTCTCCATTTCCCTTATCCTTTGTGTTGACTGAAGGTTTTTATTTATTTTTTTGTCTCACCTTCCTGCAAATACCTTTCCTTTCTAGTCGCGGTCTCTAAGGTCTGCTCCCCGCTGGAAGCTGCTGGCCCCGAGGTTGGCGGCGCCGGGAGCTGGAGCGGAGCTCTGCGCTCCTCATCGCATCCACGCGAGTTCCTGACTCTGAGCCGTCTGCGTCAAAGTCGAAGGATTAACTCTGCCTTTTAAAATCGGGTTCTGTATCCTCTAAAACTGGGAAGGGGAAAAAATGGGGGGGGGGGGGGGGGGGG
>VUYV01000056.1:1500329-1513697 GCA_008711295.1 Anarhynchus alexandrinus | reverse complement strand
GGTAGGGGTAAAAAGGGGGGGGGGGGAATTGGGGTTTATCCTGTATAAGCCTGAGGTCTTTGAGGCACCTGGGAGCTCTGCAGGTTTGGGGTGTCCCCTCGGCCCGTCCCCCGCTGCGGCGAGAGCCCGGCAGCCCCCACCTCGGGGCAGAGAACAGCCGCTCCGTGGGGTAGCGCTTCTCCCGACGGCTCCATCAGTTCCATAAAAAGGGGTTTGTCATGATAAATGCCTTCTGACCCGGTGCTGGAGTAGAGCCCCGCAGACACGGAATCCCCTGAAGTGGGTAGAAAGCAGTTACTCTCCTGTCACTGGTTGTCCCACAGGGAAACGTAGCTGGTGAAGGGTCTTCAGAATAAGTCTTATGAGGAGTGGCTGAGGGATTTGGGGTGGTTTAGTCTGGAGAAAAGGAGGCTGAGGGGAGACCTTATCGCTCTCAACAAATGCCTGAAAGGAGGTTGGAGAGAGGTGGGTGTTCATCTCTTCTCACAAGTGACAACCGATAGGACAAGAGGAAACGGCCTCAAGTTGCTCCGGGGAAGGTTTAGGTCAGACATTAGGGAAAACTTCTGCACCAAAAGGGTTATCGGAGAGTGGAAGAGGCTGCCCAGGGAAGGGGTTGAATCGCCATCCTTGGGTGTATTGAAAAGCCGTCTGGATGTGGTGCTCAGGGACGTGGGTTAGAAGTGGGCCCGGTGGAGTTAGATAACGGTGGGACTTGATCTTAAAGGTCTTTTCCAGCCATAACGATTCTGTGATCCTATGAGAATACCCCGGTTGATACCCAGGAAGGGTTACTGTGTGACGAAGGAGTTTGAGCCCGATGGGGCATGCGGCACAAACCCCAGTGTCGGCGTTTCTCGGTGTGTATGCTTTTGGGCGCGCATCGTCGCTGCCCCGTGCGTTTAAAATGGAAGCCGGTGATGCCTCCCTCGAGCCCGAAGCCGTCACCCTTCTCCTGGTGGAGACGTGTTGGGCTCAAAGGCTACAACCCCACCTTTGGTGGGAAAACCCGTAAACCCCAGCCCTGCGCCTGCAGCTCTGGAGGCGGAGGTGCGACGCTTGGCCCGGTGCCCGCGCTGCGCACGGCCGGGCCGACAGCAGACGGCCCCGACACGCGGCGCCTTTGTCGGCTGAAGCGCTCCGCGGCCGCCGTTGCTTTACGCCAACTCCCGAAACAACCAATACAGGGGCTGGCAATCGGCCGCATTTAAATGCAAATTCCTGTTGGTTCATTATTATCGCGTTCTGCTGCAACAAATAATCAAACACACGTGGCTCGCGGGGCTCTTAATTTGACTGACTGCTTTTCTCAGTGCTTTGGCTCGGAACTGCGTGAGCGGCTGGAGTTGTTCCTAACAAGCAGCGTGGGATCTTTGTCGGGGAAAAGCGGCATGTGCCTTGTTTTGGGGTTGGTTTTCTGGCCCACCAAACTTCAGGGGAAGCTCAAAAACCTTTTGTGAAGTTGTTCAAACTAACCTGGAGTGAAAACTTCACTGCAAAGGACGAAAACTGGCCTGAGAGGTGCAGTCAGTCAAAAAGCCTCATCCAAGCCCGCGGGCAATGACGGTCGTTGACATCTGTAGCCGCATCGGCAGGAAAGCCGCCTTCAGCATCCGCTGCTGCTGGGTTTAGCTGCTCTCCAGCACAGCGCTGGGAATTTTCTTTGCCCTCCGTTTTTGCAGCAGAAGCCCCTTCCCAACCACAGCGGGGGAATTTTTTTTTTTTTTTTTTTTAATTTCCAAAAGCGAGTGCCTTGTCTCTCGTCTGCACGGCCGGACCGTCAACGCCGGAGCCCAGCAGCCAGCGAGGCAAGCGGCGAAAGCCTTTGCAGGCCAGCAGAGCGGTAAGCCAAAACGCATTTGCGCACAAACTAGATCTCAACCCTTTTGTTGCAGGACTTTACCGAGAAACTCTTCAAACACTCCGTCCCCCGACCTTCCCTCCCGCGCTCCCGCAGCGCGGGGCGGCGCAGCGCGAGGTGGAAAGCGTCCCTGCGGCGCGGCCGCGTCTGGAGATCCGCGCCTGATTCTGCCTTCCTCGTTGCCAGCGCGAAGTCAGCCTTCCAAAGCGAAATTGGAGAATGGCATTAGTTCAAGGAACTGCACAAGCTTAAATTACGAGAGAGAATGTACAACTTTGGCATGTGGACTATAAATCCGTGGAGAGGTGTCAAGACTGAGGCATGGACGGGTGTGTCCGGAGCGCCGCTCGCGATGGGAGTTAAATAAACGGGAATCGTGAGATGAAATACACCAAAGGTAAAACTAACACGATCACGGGACAGTGAAAGGTAACCTGAAGTTACTTCGGGGTTTAAAGGGAGCAGAATTCCTATTGCTGATCTGACGTGGAGATTGAAATAGGCAGTTCAAAATGATAGAAAAAATTATGCCCTTGATCAGCTCAAGGCCTGACTGCCCTGCACACCCCCTTCCCCCACATTTGGAAAAGACGATGTACCACATCACTGCTTTTTCTGTTTTTCAGGAGAGCAGTAAGTAGCTGCTCCGGCTGCGCTGTGTGTATCCAGCTGTGGACTTCAGGAGGCGTTGCCGTTCCCAACAACCGGGCAGAGTTTTACCCCACCACTGTTTGGCACGGCTGACAGGCTCAACTGCTGCTGAAAGCCTTAAAACTGTTCAGGTAAAATCGTTGCGACTTTCTTGCCAGGCCTCGGCCCAAAAAGCTTTGTCGAGAAGCTCTGCAGGTTCCTCCTGGATCCTCCTTCGCAGGACACAGGCTGAGATCAGGAAATGAGCAAAGCAAGTTGGGATCTTTAAGGGAGGTCTTTAAAAACTGTCTCTAGTGCAATTAGCATTTTTCGAGATGATGCTGACATCTTGACAAAGATTCATACTATAATTAATTTATTGGCGGCGCACTGAAAATGAATTCTCACTTTGCTCTGGTAGGAAATGTGCGCTTCTGTTTTGAACATTCTGGATTTTCACCTACCTGAGCAGAGAACACCCGATTCTGAAACGCTTCGCTCCCACAGGATGACAGTGATGGTCAGAATAAAATAAAAACTGAAAGCTCTGCAAATATTGTACAGCACACTATGAATCTTTAGTAATACTTTTATTTTCCTCACAAAGTAGACATTTCCATGTTTTTTTTCCGATGCTCTTACCTACACTAAAAGAGCAGCAAAATTTCTCTTAGGTGAGTGAAGCCTCCGTCCGCCTGGTTTTCTTGAGTAACTTTCTACTCCCTTCAACTTACAGTTAAAAATATATACGCTAATATATGTTGAATGGAAATCCTGAGATTTATTTCGCGAAGCTTTGATACAGTTAATTAAGGCCAGTTCGAGTACAAATATGTTGGAAAAGGAAAATTCATCTGTGTACCAGAAACGAAATCCCTCAATTCAGTGAAGCCAACGGCTCATACCGTCTGTAGCGTCGTCTTCTGATGCACTTAACGTTTGCACATATGGAAGGCAGAAAAGCCATTACCAGCCAGAGGCAGCCAGAACTAAAGAATTCCTAACTAGCAGTACTTTAGAGAAATGGAGAGGTTATTGCAGCTCTGAAAAGTCTGAATATTGGCCTAAATTAATTAAAATTTTGTAAGAAGTGATATGTGTGTGAACACACAAAATGTAAAATCATTAGTTGACCACGTGGTAAACAAATGAGGGTTCTTTTTTATTACTCTTACTACTCTAAAAAAGGTGAAGATCAGAATTTTCTTCTAATTTGTACTGTCCGAAATGTAAATCTTTAAACTCTGGAAATAGCTACTTCTGGGGGGGAGGAACCAACCCAAAACAGCATCTAGTAAGTACTAAGAGGTTATATTTTGGGTTTCAGAACAGTTCAACAGAGAAGAAAATGAATGGACCCTCAACATTGTGGCTGAGAAGTCTAACTCGGGCAGGTGGCAGCGATTCAAAGCTGGGAGACCCTCTGTGGCGTCCCAGTAAGAGGACTGGGCAGGGGAAATTCCCGCTGTCTTAACTGGTGCACAGCAGCTTGCAAGTGTCAGGATGGTTCTGTGGGTTTATCTACCTGTTGGTGTTACTTCAAAGCACGAAAGTCGCAATGAATACAGACAGTAAATGGATTCTGTTGCTAAGTGCAGTGGCATCAAACAGAACTAAGTCACAGACTTTGTTCGGGAGGAAAAAAGGCAACCTCAGGCCAGGCCAAGGCAAGGCAGGAGGGTAAACAGCTGCTGCCGCGGGCTCTGCGACGGCCAGGAACCATGTGTCATCAGTATGGCAGCAGCCTGCTTGAAACATTTATTCCTCAGCAGCTGTGAATAAAGAAACGTAACCCCCTACAGTGTGTGATCAGTTGTGTCAAACTGCAATAGTATCTTCCACCCTTCCTACCATCATTTTGACATCTGCAAACCTAACAGAGGCAGTAATTGCAAATGTAATCCTTTGCTAATGTGCTGCCTTTCTTCTCAACAGCTAGCAAAAATGGCATTTCAAGGGAGAGGCCACTTCAGTTAAAGATGATCCCAAAGTTACAGTCCTTTACAGTTTTCCTGGTTGTATTATTGCTTCAAACCAGTCATATATATCCTTATTCCTTCTCTCTTAAGCTGTAATTCTCCCGTAACAAGAGTTTGTTCAGTCTGGACAGTACACAAGTTAACATTTTTGGCTACTTTACTATTACACAACTGATTCTTTTTACCTTTGATTCAAATACAGAAGTCTTAAAAAAGCAAGCATAGAATCGCCATTAGCTCTCTCTGTTCACAGATCTTGACCCTGCTTTGCTATTAAATACCGAACACCGTATACGGAGTCAAGTAAAGGAACAAAGTATATTACAAGAGATCACCAACTGTATCATACATTTAATAAATGAACTGGGATCCATACACCAAAAGAGAACATTGTTTACATAATGAAGTGGAAAGTAAAAACACTACCTCTCTCGCTAGTAATTTTTTTACCTACAGTATACCAAGTTATACAATATATTTATAGGTTACTTCCAAAATGGTTTAAACATCTAAATTTTGCATTCCCTTGCATTAAAAAATTACATATTAATTACTCTTGAAAGTTTCTGAACTCTGTTTAGCAGCAAATCTCCTTTCTTGATGGTTTCTTGGTACTGCCAATTCTTGCTATCAGGCCTAGGAATTGTGGAGGGAAAAAAAAAAGGTTTAGAAGTGAGAATATATTTTACAGCAAGCCACTTACTTACATTTCTGTAATAAATGTCATCAAAATGTATAGAATTCAACTGGGCTGTCAAAAATGATTTCTAGGAATTGTTGGCATACCTGTTAGTTTCTACAATCTCATTTACTTTGTCTATTTTGCAGTGTAATCGTCCAGCTGCGATAAATCTTGAAAGCTCCCTAAGTAAAGAAAAGAAGTTGGTTAAATCATGTTTCACCGAGGACTTGTAGACTTGGCGGTACCGAACCTGCTGCTACAAAACAACATTGTCACCCCACTGTATTTCTAAAAGAAGATCCTGTGTATTTTCATAAGGTATCTTATGCACCCTCATCTTATTACAGCTTGGGCGTTACACTAAAGAATAGTCATTCTAGCGATCTGAATACAAAATGTCTTAGTATTTTCTTCTCAGGCCAAAGAGTCATACTTGAGCCAGTGAAATTTATCGCTTGGTTTAGCATCATCTACTCTTCAAATTCAAAGGTAGCACTCATGTAGTGTGCCTATTTGGAATTCACCCTGATTTAAGTATCTTCATGCCAGTCAATTCATTAGAAATGTCTCTTAATAGTTCCCTACCCTTTAGTAGCTCTAAATATGCTGCTTTCTTTAATCATTATTTTGCTTAATCGACTGGTGGTCTACAGCACATTACTGATGATAGAAGAAAATATTCCTGTGATCAACAGTAAGACTAGTTACAACTAGTAATAAATTACTCAGAAGCATAAGAACTACTATGACTTTTAAAACATTTACCTTTGAATTGAATGGTATTTGGTTTCTCTTGAAACACCTATTCATTTCTGAATATTTCAAGCACTGTTCATATTTCTGTAACGTTTTTCTATGTTAGAAAATCTGAAACTTCTCTGTGAAAGAATGACTCTTGTGAAGGCATTTGAAACAAAGTATTTCATGTACATAGAGTAAAAGCCAATTTCTTCACATTAGTTCTCATCGTGATCTAAATCTGCTGGTTTTACACTAGAAAAGAATTGCAAATTGAGATCGCAGCGTATGTTTAAGTGAAAAACATCAGATCCTGTCCACATACCAGGAAGCCAGCCAAACTAAATAAAGGAGACTTGTAGGGTACATAAAACGCGCAGATCCCTAAAGTTGTAACAGTTAAATTTTTGCATGGTTGTTAACTAAGTTGCCTCTAAAATCTTAAATCTCATAGCTTATGAAGGTCCACAGAAATAGAAGCATAAAGAACAAAGTTATTAATAAAAGACTAGTTTTTCATGCAGCATTTAGAGTGAAAGAAGTACTGGAAAAGTTGTAATCAGAGATTACAATCAAATTATTGTCTTTACTGAAACATAAGGTTCACTTAAATTTAGCCAAGCTCTTCCATAGAAACATAAATTTGCATGTTTAGAATCAAAGCAGAACAAAGATTTTTATTCGTAATGGGACCATTATAAATAATTAAAAGGTGTAAAGTGTGAACTTTATGAACTTAAAAAGCTGAGTAACTTACTGATCTATGAATTCTACACTGACTCCAAATGCTTCTGCCATGTATCCTAATGTCAATGACCGGTAAGACTCCAGGAGCTGGCTATACGCATGAATTCTCATTTCCCGTACATAGTATCGATAGTGGGGTGCAAATAACCAATCTTTTTTCATCTCTTGCTCTACAATAGCTGAAAAGACAAAAAAAGAAAAGAAAAGAAAAGAAAATGAGTCAGTAATCTGTATGAAATGTAAAATATCAGTTATGTAAATAAAACACCTAACACCAGTTAATAAGTAATCGGTGTGAACATAACTATATCGTATTCTTGCATACTTCTGGATATGAAAGGTATTCTACACTAAAGAGCAGTAAATTGGTATAATATCTCAGTTCTAGAAACAGAAGCAGTACTAACATGCAAACAATACTGTGGCAAAGCTAATGAGACCCTGTTTGCCAGCAGAGAACCCTTCTTTTAGGGAGTGGGCTAGTCCCCCCTGTACTGCAGGGGACGACCTCACTGAAGGCCAGCGCTGGGATCTGCTGTCACCCAGCAGCAGTGTGGGGCGGGGAAATTAGCAGTATGGGGTATGTAATTACTTGAAGAAACGTTGTTACCCAAAGTGGGGTAAGGAAATATGATTAACTTTCTGGTACTTGCTCTTACCATGGTTACAAGGATTTCCAGGCACTGAAGTGACTTTTTCTCCCGAGTTTTAGTTCTCAGCTAGTGATAAGGCCAGCAATAGAAAAATGTTGTCCTTAGCTTTTAATCTGATCAGGCCTAGTCTTCTACAAAATGAAAGGGTTGTGTTTTGTTTTGTTTTGTTTTTTTCTAAATATCTTATTTTCTTGTATTTTAAATCTCACAGAAGGAAAACAAGCAGCCTGAGAACTGGCAAGAATGGGAGTTTTCTGAAAAGCTTTTCTTCCATGTCACCCTTTTACACAGAAACCAGAGCAGAAAGCCAAAGGTAACAACAACGAAAACTTTCTATGTAATTTCTTTTACAGGTTGAGATTTCAGGGCCTTTAGACTACAACTCCTATAACTTCTTTCAAAGATAAAAGCTTTCCCATCTGACCTGGCTCTCCAGTTAAGACAGTGCTCCATAGCCATTTTCAAAATGCTTTCCCACCTAATCAGGTAAGACCTTTCATAAAGCTCACTGTATGTGAGATTTTTTTTCTTTGTTTGAAAAATCAAACAGCAGCAAATTTTAGGTCACTGTTTAAAAAAAATAATATATTTTTGTTCCTGCATAAAGTAGCTTTAGTTCTAGACTGTAGCTACTCTACAAAAGTTGTGTATGATCTGAAACAAATAACTGAAGCACCTGAAGTAGTGTTGTAGGAAAGAAGACAGCCTTACCTAATGACTGGAAAAAGGCTGCGTAACGGCATTCGTACAGAGAAAAGAGATACTGTCGTACAGCTGGCAAACTGTGTAACACTTCCAGAATCTCTGCTCCTTTAATAACCTGAAAGCAAACAAACATGTTTAAATACTGTCACTTTCAGCATGGAGATAAAGAGGTTAAAGAAAGGCTGTGTCTGTTTGAACTGATGTTTTCATCTGCTTTCCTTACCTTTTCCCTAAGGTCAGGCCTGTCTAATGCAATCATGCTGACATAGACTGTGTATGTCACAAATGTTTTGTAATCCATAAGTTCATAGGATGTAAACGTCGAGACTGTATCAAGGAAGAGCTCTGCTGCTTGTTTGAAATCTCGAATAGCTACACAGTAAAGGCCCTGGTACACTTTGAGACGATTTCTCCTGTCCCAGTCTCCTCCTTCTTCTATTAGACTTAAAACAACAAAAACAAATATTTACTTATGTAAATTTATTATGTAATAAGTTACACAAAACAAGTACAGTAAATCAACTGATACCATGAGATTAGAGAAGAATAACTTGGTTTTTTTACAGCTTGTTGAAACGGTCCAGGCTTTGTACACCTGTCAGGGGTAGGAAAGTTGCTTCCTTGGGACAGGTGAGGTCAGATGCTTTTGCACAGCGCAAGTCTCAACTGAAAGGAAAAGTTTACAGCCTCTTAAATTGTGACAACAATCTTTTGAGATGTGCAGGTAAACATTACTGTCAACCTCGGCTGTGGTATTTCCGCTGCCTATGCTGCTAAAATCAAAGCCATCCAACGAGCAGCATAGAAAAAAATTTAAAAGTTACCACTTCTCGAGAATAATATTAACACAAAATTGATGTGGCTATAAGCAGGAACACAGGCCGAGACAAAAATCTGATGAGAAGGCAACACAAAAAATCATTGCCCAAGGAACATGATAACTGGGAAGATCTCAAAGAGATAGCAAAGAGACTGGAAACCACAGCTTGCTACAGGAATCACTCAAGTTCAGAATGTAGAGAGCACGGGGACAAGGAGAGCTGCACCAAAGTACACTGTGCTGAGACTCGGCTCTTGCTTCCAGAGGAAAGGCTGATACTTCATAGAGCCAGCTGGGTGGCACTGGCAGCAGCTGGATTCAGCTGGCAATCCTGCACTGCACTTCATCATACGATCTAATCACACCCAGAGTTATTAGTCTTCTAACAGCTACAGAACAGAAAAGTGGGAGTGGAGGGTGGGCTACAAATACAAATCAAGTCACCTGCTAGAAAACAGCTGACACAAAATATTAACCTTTCTTTTCTCTTCCCCCTCATAAAAAGCTCTCAAGTACAAAGTAACACCCACCCATCACTCTGATTCTGTCTCACAACCAGTGAGACAGTGTCATTTCTTGACAGCAAGGTATTTATCGTCCATTTCTTTTGTAACAGTTTGTCTCAAAAGTGCTTTAGTGCCCTCAAACAACCCAAGCAGTACCTTTTTGCCTTTTCAATGTTCCGTGTGATGAGGTCATTATCCATATAAAACAAGCCAATCCTTAGAAGGTAGAACACGATATCCAGACGATGTCCCAGGGCCACAGTTTTGTCGTAAGTCTTGCGGAATGCTGTCAGAGCTCCCTCCTAACAAGACAGTATTTTCTACTCTAAGAATGTTAAAAGCACCTAGAATATTTACAAAATGTCTGTCATAAGTACACATATTGTCTTCTGCTGATAGTTATGACTTTGTTAGTTTTCCACAGAACTTCAACATTATGGACTCTGCATAATCTTAAAGAATCAAAGTTTAAACCAAGTTAAAAGAGCCAATCTTATCTATCTTATCTCTTAAATCTAAGAAATATGAAAATCTACTCTAACTTAATTTTAAGTTGCACTTTGTAAATAGTTTAGAAAGTCTAAAGAGACAAGGAAAGTGAAAAATAACACCTGCAAGTGGAAAATAACTTTTTCCTTTTTCAAGAAAAAAATATTTTCTTTCAAGGGCTAGTGTTTTTTTTTTCTAGATAATTTAAATTTCAGTAACACCCTCCCCTATCTCCCATCCATGTCTGAGTTCTGCCATAGAGAAAACACTTCCTTCCTATGAACAGCGCTCACTGAAACCTGCCTAGCTAAGAGGATTACAATGCAGTGTTTTTAATATGAGTCCATAAAGCCTCTACCACGAACCAACCTTGTCCCCAATCCTGCACAGGTACTCAGCTTTGGCCATCATTGCATCTCGGATTTCACTTTCCCCCAAGATCTTTTCTGCATCTTCTAATTCGTTGTCAAGACGTTTCAATTCTTCCTCATTAGCTTTCTTCATTTTGTTTAACAGATCCGTGTCTATCTGCCATTCCAGAGACTTGCAGAGGGCTTCATAATACGGAGCCATATCTGAAAAAAAAAAGCAGGAAAGCTTCTGCTATTAATTGCTGCAATGAGCGTGTGCCTGTTTCTAGTGGAGAGCACCAAAGGACAACACGAGTGGTCGCCACTGCCAGCTACATCCTTTCTACAATCAGGTACCTATTAAATCCAGACATGACTGAGCCGGTGTTTCAGCAGGCCTTGCCTGCCACGTATCTTTTTGCTGACTCTTTTCTATCACTGCTCTCTTTACACCTCTCCCACTTGCCCTTTCCTTACTATATATCTCCCCCTGAGCGCAGCGGACCCCCGTGCTCACCTCCTGCCTTGTAAAACACCAGCGCGATGTAACAGTGGGCACAGCTGGGGCCAGGGCACCACCGATATGTCCAAACCCCTCCCTACCCCACCTCACCCCCTGCCCCCCTGTTGCTCTCGTACTGTCCATGTCCCAGCGGCAGTTTGATGCCCTCCACCTGGGAAACACGTACACACCCGCACAAACACACACCCGCACAAACACACCCGCTCCAGACCGCCCCTGGGACAAATGATCACAAGTCAGACCGACTCGTCTCTGAGCAGACAGACAGACAGGGGCTCCCCACCTCCACGGGGGGAGGGAGAGGCTGCCCTACACCCCGCAGACGGACAGATGACCCCCTCCCCTCACGCCAGGCCGCACTCACTGTGGAGCCGCACGGCCGCCATCAGCTCGTCGCGCGCGGCGGGGTCGGGCGCGCGGGGCCGGAGGCTGAGGAGGAAGCGGAGCTGGGCGATGCGGAGGTCGGGGTTCTTGGGCAGCCCCTCCTCCTCCAGGTTCTCCAGCGGCATGGTGGGGGCGGTGGGACTGGGACGGGACGGGGCAGCTCGGCTCCGGGCGGGCAGGCGGCGGCGCGGCCCAGTGACTCAGCCGCGACGGGCGGAAACGGCGGCGCACTTCCGCCTCGCAGCGCCCCCTGCCGTCCCGGAGGCCTGTGCGTGCTGGGGAGGGGGCGCGCATGCGCAGGGCGGTGCCTGCGAGCCGGGGGGTGTGCGCGCGCTGTGCAGAGGCGCATGCGCAGTGCGGCCCGCAGGGGGTGGGCGCGCGCAGGCTATAGGTGCGGGGTGGCTATAGGTGCTGCGGGTGCCGCGCGTGCTCGAGGGGCGGGCACGCGCCGCGGGGGCTGCTGGGGCTGCGCGCACAGCGCGGGCTATAGGGGCTGAGCAGGTGCAGGCTATAGGGGCGGGCTATAGGGGCTGCAGGCGCCCCGAGCGAGCTATAGGGGCTGGGCGCGCGCGGGATGTCGGGGCTGCGAACGCGCTGGCTATAAGGGGTGCGTACCAGCTCTGCGGGCTGTAGGAGCTGGGCACACCCAGCGCGGGCTATAGGAGCTGGGCACACCCAGCGCGGGCTGTAGGAGCTGGGCACACCCAGCACAGGGTTTAGCCTATTATAGGGGCCGGGCAGGCGCAGTCTATAGGCGGCGCGGACGCAGAGCGCGCGGTGCCCGCAGTGGTTTGCTCTGTTTCTATTAAAAGGGCTTCTCGGGTGTTGGGTGGGTCGAACAGGAGGCAGCGAGAGGGGCTTAAAGGGGATCTCCGCTTTTGCTGTGGAAAAAAAAAAATATCATAGGTTTGTAGCCTTAATATTGCAAAATTCAAGCGTGTTACCCCCCCAAAAGTTACCCAAAAGCGTGCAAGTGGCTCAGGAAAGTTAAAGGCAAATAAAAGGGGCTTAAACCCCCCGTGTTTTGGTTATATCCTATGTTGGTTGGGGGGAGTGAGACCTGGATGACACTGGAGTGCTGTGCCCAGCTCTGGGACACCCAACGTAAGGACACGGAGCTGTTGGAGCAAGTCCAGAGGAGGGCCACAAAGATGATTGGAGTGATGGAGCATCTCTCCTGTGAGGACAGGCTGGGAGAGTTGGGGTCGTTCAGCCTGGAGAAGAGAAGGCTCCGGGGAGACCTTATAGCAGCTTTCCAGTATCTGAAGGGCGCCTACAAGAAGGCTGGAGAGGGACTTTTTACAAGGGCAGGCAGTGATAGGATGAGGGGGGATGGCTTCAAACTGGAAGAGGGGAGATTTAGATTAGGTATTAGGAAGAAATTCTTTACTCTCAGGGTGGTGAGCCCCTGGCGCAGGTTGCCCAGAGAAGCTGTGGCTGCCCCATCCCTGGAGGTGTTCAAGGCCAGGTTGGACGGGGCGCTGAGCAACCTGGGCTGGTGGGAGGTGTCCCTGCCCAGGGCAGGGGGGTTGGAACTCGATGATCTTCAAGATCCCTTCCAACCTAAACCATTCTATGATTCTATGAGTGTCACTCCTGACTTCTGGCCTGTGTTGCCATCTACTTTTCATTTAGCTTTTCTTAACGTTTCTCCATCTCTTTATTAAACATTTTTATCTTTTCTGGCCTTGTGCAACACGCACTGCTGGTAGCGAGGGCTGGAGCAGGTTCCTGGTGGGTGCCCTCTCCCCTGGCGATGGGGAGCCGAGGTGTGACCGTGGGCAGGTGGCAGCGGGGATGGGTGCCCCCCATAGGTCACACACCCCCCATCAGCCCTGGTCCTGCCCCTGCAAAGTGTCTGTGCTGATGGACAGGCCACCAGCTGGGCTCCTGCAGACGCTTTTTGGTTTAAATTATGTCCTTTGCTGGAATTGGGTTTGAAACACAATGTTTTTTGCTGATACCTCTATTTTGGGGGTTGTTTTTTTCATCCAGGTCACGGGAGAAACTGTTTCCTGGACTGTTTTGGCACAGTGCATTCCTAAGATTGGCTTCTTTGTATTGGGTGTGAATTATTTAGAAGTTTGCTGGAAGGAACTGTTGTTCACTGCTTTTTTGATAAGTGCTAATATTTGTTATGCTGATTCTGATTTTTTTTTATCTTCATTTAAGTCATTGGCTTGTAGTTCTAGTGTTATAGAGTAAAATAAAGGAGAATCTGTGTTTTAAGTTGGGTAGCTCCTTTGTTTCTGTAGGAGCAGGGTTGGTTTTTTTTGTCTTTTTTTTCCTTTTTTTTTTTTT
>VUYV01000056.1:1480082-1497268 GCA_008711295.1 Anarhynchus alexandrinus | reverse complement strand
GAGTAGAGGGGGAGAATGACCTCCCTTGACCTACTGGCCACACTCTTCCCTATGCAGCCCAGGATTCCATTGGCCTTTTTGGCGACAAGGGCACATTGCTGACTCATTGACAATTTATTATCTACCAGGACTCCCAAATCCTTCTCCTCAGAGCTACTTCCCAGCAGGTCCACCCCTAACCTATACTGGTGCCCAGCATTCTTCCTCCCCAGGTGCAGGACCCTGCACTTGCAGACCACCCGAAATATGCCCTGTCCCCCTCCCCAGCCACCCCCTGGTGTCCAGGACCCTGTGCCCAGCCGGACGCTGACACGCTGCCTGCAGGGAGCCACCCGTCGCGGCAGCGTCAGGATCTGAGCGTTTTGCTTGCGGTTTCCATCGATGGAGCCGGGACCCCGGCTGTCACCGCTCTCTCTGCTTGTCCGGCCCCAGCGGGTACGGGGGCTCCTCTCTCCCTGCCTGCAAAGGGGAAACCTCCCGTCACCTCAGGGTACGTGGCACTGGCCACCAGCAGGTCACAGGAGTGCTCTGCTTTCCTCTCTAGAGAGGTCCTGCGGTGCTACCGGACTCTCCTGGGCTTCAGAGACAGGCACCATCCCAGCACCGTGACCACCCTCTGCCAGCAGGTCACAGGAACACTCTGCTTTCCTCTCTAGAGAGGTCCTGGGGTGCTACCGGGCTCTCCTGGGCTTCAGAGACAGGCACCATCCCAGCACCATGACCAGCCTCTGCCAGCAGGTCACAGGAACGCTCTGCTTTCCTCTCTAGAGAGGTCCTGGGGTGCTGCCGGGCTCTTCTGGGCTTCAGAGACAGGCACCATCCCAGCACCGTGACCGCCCTCTGCCAGCAGACCAGGACCCACGGCAGGGCCCTAGGTTGGACCCAGGTGCTGCTGAAGGGCTTTGCTTTCCTGGTGTGAAAGGCACGAAGGGTCCTGGGAGCCGGTTGGTGTGTCCATGCTGTCACGAAGAGCTCTTAGATCCCACCGTGAGCTGCAGGCTCACCTCGGTAATACCAATTAGGCTTCCTTAACCTTGCTGTGATCCTCAGACATCTTCAAGGCCGACGCGCTGGTTTCATTTCCAGGGCTGTTTTAACTTAACTTTGGAAAAGATGGCACTTGAGTCACGTCTGGCTTCATTCTTCATCCTTCGGCAGCGGAAGTGTTGACAGCAATACTCACAGCTGCACTATATAAACCTACAGGTGTTAGGCGTTGATTTCTTCCGAATAAGCTCCCAGAAGTGACCCGTTTTCTTCAGGAATTATTGTTGGCATAGATACGGCGCTCACCTCTGGCAGCCCGGCTCTCAGAAATAAGGGTCTGTGTTAGCGAGGAGTGAAAGGCGCAGGGTCGAGCCCTCTGCCAGCGCAGCTCCGCCGTTAGACAAGCCCTGGCACAAGTGTAGGGACGGTTAGAAAACGCCCTTGGAGTGGGATTTCTGCATCTCTTGACCTCCCTGCTGTTGTTCTGTCACCCTCTCCGTGTCGCTAATTGCATCTGAGCAGCCAGGTAGCTGTTTCACCGCAATTAGTGGTGTATTTTATTTATTTATCTGGACGTCTTCGAATCAGTAAATCCTTCCCCACTAGCATTTCGGGATGCTCCGAAGGACAACATTTCACGTAGTTCCCAAATTAAGTCTTTTACAGTATTAAAAATCTGTTAATCAGGGTGTTCCAACGAGCAGCCACGTTAGGGGGGAGTTTATTACCTGGGGAAGACAGGGTAAAACCGCATCAGTAACAGAGACCTGAAAAGCCCTTAATGTCTACCAGCCATGAGAAATCCAACTGGCAGGTAGGGACGGGACGGGGGGAGAGCATCCTCCTTCGCCCCCTTCCTGCAGCAGCCCTGGGCGCAGGGGAGGGTGATGGCACACTGCTGCCTGGGGCTGGGTTTATTTAACGCCGCTGCTTCAGGAAATCATGGAGGGGGGGGAAAAGCTCTTTTCGAACAGGTGAGAACCCACTTTATTTGGTGTCACGAAAAGACACGGGGAGAGACAGCTCCCGGGTGAAATGGCTTAATGAGGGGCGGGGGAGAGCGCTGCTGGCGCGGGGAAGTGGAGTTCTGTGCTGTGTGTGTCCCATCATCAAACCAAGAGACACTGGAAAGATGTTGGTAGAGGTGCGTAAATATGCACACGTGCAAATGATTTATGCTTGGACCTTTTATTTCAGGTCCTGTATTCCAGCCCCCCCATTTTTAATGCAGACTGGTGGATGCGGACATTGAATGGTCTGTACGAAACTGTAGCCTGCGAGTCTGAATTTCAACGTGAGGTCTATTTACTGCGTCTCTTCTCCTAAGTACAGATTTACTTTCAGAAAATTGGCACTCTAGACCAACCTGCTGGTGTATTTGCTTCATACACAGCAGCAGCACCCAGGACATAACCGGTGTTTCCCGTGACAACCAGTGTGACCGTTGCCACAGACTGGTGCTGGATCTGGCCCTTGCTTCCCCACACGGAGCACAAATGTTGATCCCTCCTCCAGACTGATGTGGCAATTTTGGGGGGTTACCACCCACGGGGTAAGGTCTGCTGCTTTTTAAGGTATCCTATTGCACGTAGAAATCCACAAATCTTTATTAAGATTTGTCAGCTCCAGCTGTGTGTCTGTATCTGCCTTTGTTTTTTAGGTAATTTGTGCTGTACACTTTCACCACATGATTGCTTTTATTGTATGCGGTTCCTTCTGTTGGGCACTTCTCTGTTGACTATGATTACTACCGCATCAACTGAAAATGCTCCTGTACTGTATAATTAACTTTATCTGCTTTGCTACAATGCTTCTCACTGGTAATTACGCACACTTCAGCTCTTTCACTACATTTCTAAGACTTTAAGAAGTGCTGATTACTCTTGCCCAGTCTCTGTCCAAACCGGAGGGTTTTTACATGTCTACAATTATATCTTTTTCCTTGCAACAACTCTGCTGTAATCTGGATATTGGTTATAGTACATATAATGTGATCTTTAAATAAACCATCTGTTTGGAATTCGTTGGGGTTTACATGTGCTGGTAGCAAAAAGCTCATTTAAATCCTCAGGCTGTTGGCCGGGTGATGTGATAGTTATCAGTTTACCGAGATAATTTGAAATGGAGAGCAAGGATTTTGAAGTATTTCAGTCCTCTGGGGAGTTACCCCATTTTCCTCCTCCTTAGCTCAGCCTTGTCAACCTTCCCTGCGGTGCCTTAGCGACTTTTGTCCTTGGATGGTATTTTTAAGCCTCATTTTCTAAGGCAGTAGTCTCATGCGATTATACCGTCTGCCTGTCGGTCTGTCTTTCTGTGCTCTAATGCACAGAAAGACCCCTTGGTCAACTTGCACCAAATTTGGTAGATGTCGTGAGCTCTCGACAGCGTCCAATTAATTGAAGTTACGTGCAGGTCAGGTAGGGCAGATCCCAACTGGAGAGGATCAGCCGTCCTGGCTAACCCACCATCCTGCCCAACCCGCCATCCTGCCCTCCAGCGCCCCGTGCTCCCAATGCCTTTTGTGTAGCTGGTGCTTAGGGAATGTGGCCAGCAGCGAGGACGGCTCTGTGGCCAGCGCAGGCTACACAGAGGGATGAGAAATATATATGGGTGTGAGGCACATGGGAAGGAAGAGGTGGGAGTATTGCCATGGTGGGGATGGGGGCGAAGTGGGGAGAGGGGGCGTGGGATCTGTGGGGAAGCCGCCTTCATCCGAGACTGCTCACAGAGCAGCAGCTGCTGCTGTAATTACAAATATTGATGTATTTTCCACAGCTTCTTTTCAAACACACAGCCTTGTTTATTATTATTATTTTTTTTCAATCTTTATAACGACAAGTCGTTTTCACATCGTGGAAAGAGAGGCGCTTGGCTGAGAAGTGTTGTGTAACTTCTGTTGAGATCTCGTAGCAAACCAGGCACACATTTATTAATCAAGGGAAGCGGTGTTTGATGCAAACACCAGTGCGGTGATTTAACATTGTGTTATCTTTTAAAATAAACCCACTGGTGGAGCGGATGAAGTCTGAACGCCCTGCTAAGGTCACAGGGCATGGTGCTTCTCTAAAACATATGGGAGTGTAGCTCTGGCCATCGCTGCAGACTGTTGGTGTACCTGGAGAGCATCTACCAAATGCCCATCGACTTGAACATCAATTTAACTAAAAAAGCTGCTCTTGTTTCCTTCTCCTGAGTGCACTACGAGTCCCAGAGTGAGTGGGATTCGCGGGTGGACACAGCGCTGTGCTGTACTGCCCTGGCACCCGTTGCCCTAAGTGTTGTACTTTTACTAATGGCAAGTTGCTGGCCTGAGACACTTCAGTGTGGGTGAAAATAGCTGGATTGTTACCTTAGGGGGGGGTCTCTGTCAGTTTTAATAAGCGTGCAGAAAATTCAGACCATCTGGAACTGAGAGTCCACCTCCGTGTGCAGTGCTGGAGGCCGCTCCTCGGCTGATGGAAACTGCTGTGCCGTTGCAGAGAGGTGTCTGAGTGCCTTTGGGAAGCAGAGAGCTCAGATGCCCCAGTGCCGCCAGTATCTTTCTTTCTTTTATTTGGAAGACTAACCCTGCTTTCCCAGAATAGGAATACCTTTCATCCAGTAGAGGTGAAGAAAAGTCTCCGGATGATTTACATCATGTCTCGAGATCAAACCTTCAAAGGTCAGAGAGAAGGGCCTTAAGCAAGGAAAGCATGATTTAGCCCTCTCTAAATGCTAGTGTTATTAGTGGTATTACGGCAACGTAGGCAACTTTTGGTTGCATATTTAATCTTCTTCAGCTGCGATTTGACATTTTTGAGGGAAAAAACCCCTGTGTAATTACTTCCTTTCGGTGTCTTTCTGTGATGTAACTGCTCAGAAGTAAAGGAACCTGTGCCTCGGTGGTATTTCGTAAATACCTGGTCAGTGCCCCGTAAAGCCCCGGCTGGCTGCAGCGTTCAGCCTTTGCTGCCCTGGGTTTTATCCATCCATTTCCATGGCACACTGCTCTGCCACTGGGGCTGCGTTTAACTCTCCTTTTGTAGCTGATTAGAATTGCCTGTTAGGTGGGGTTATTTTTCTCTTGATTTCCACTTTTCTTTCCCCTCTCCCCTGACTTTCCCCTCCTCATCTCTTGCTCTCTGGACCTTTCTTTTTTCCCTGTTCCTTGCACTTGGTGGTAGCAATCACCTCCTCTGGTAAATGAGATGGTTTTCCCGCTGTTGCCTCCTTTCAGGGCGTAGTCTGAGTTTCTGATAGTTATATTTTACACGGTGTGGATATGACCGGCTTCTAAAATCTGTGCCCCCCCCCAAACTCACATGAACCCGGTGTGATGCTGAAGCACGTCTCAGGTCTTCGCTCTTGAACCACCCTCTTTTCGTCTTGCCTGCTGAGACGAACCGCTTGGCAGTTACTAGTGCCCACTCCCCATTCGCTGTCACAGGGTTATTCCCATTTGTTCGCTGCTTATTCCTATGTGGCATGAAAAATGGAGTGGGATTATCCTGGTCCCAGCCAGCACCATGTGCTGGTGAGTGATATAACATACATTCTGCTGTTTCTTGCATCTTCCAGCTAACATTTTTCCCCTCTTACAACTCAATTCTTTCCTCTCTAAGTGCAGAAATTGCCCTTTGATGTTTTCCTAGTGTGACCTGTGTGGCAGTACCTCCACACCTCACCTGTTTTCCTCTGTGTTCACGCTGAATCCTGCCCGCTCGTTCCCAGGGCTGTCCCACGGAGGTTGTACCTGCTGCTCTGCTCTGCTCTGCTCTGCTCTGGGGGTTGGCACCCCCGTGCTCCTTCCCCTGCCCTTGCCGCTCACGTGCATCAGCCCACCGGCAATTCTGGCTGGAAGAATAACCCCCGGACGTGCCACCGTCCGTCTGGCACGGGGAGGTGTTCCTCACAGCAAAGAAAAGGCACTTTGTGAAACGCCGTTTGCTGCTCTCGTGGGCAGAGACGGAGCTGTCCCGGTTTGTGGCCGTCGAACGCTTGCCGTTAACGGCAGAATACCTCCCAGTGGGCTGGAGGCTGTACCCCCGCTTTCTCCCCACCGGGGCTCTCTGCAGACACGCTGAGTGCCCCGTTTCGTGCATTTTCTGGTTATTTCAGCTCTTTAACGCCCATCCATTCTGCTGTTGGGTGGCTGGATCTCGCTCTCAGTGTGTGTTTTCTGATTACAGCCATCCTTGGTCAGGTGCCATTTAGCCACTGGTCCAACTCATCAAATGACTTGCTTTCCTGCTTAAGGCCTTGGACTTCAGTCAAGTGAACCTCTAAGAAACCCTCTCATCTTCGGTTTGATGCAGGAAGTATTGCTTTTGTGCTGGCTCCTTTTTTCAGTATTATTTTTTCAGTAGTATATATATAGTGTGTGTATATATGTATGTATGCACACTGTATACATAGTTTTATATACATAACTATATGCACACTATATGTATATATGTAATCACACGCACGGGCATGAATTTATCTATCTATACATATGAAGGTACGTATATAATAAAGCTTGCAGGAGTCTTACTTGCATTCATTTTCCTCTCAGAGCTTTTTTCTCCTGGAGTTTTCGCTGAGCCGTAATTTTCTGTTTCGCCCCATTTTCCCCTTTAGAATCCATTTTCCGAGAACATCTAAAATTACTAAACTGTTTATGCAATTGACTTTTAATGTCTAGAACCTTGACAAAGAAACGTTCCCGGAGCAGCTATTTTCAGCTACCTTTTTCATACCTGCTTGTGTTTTGCGCCGCTTTACCGGTAGTTTCCATGACAATTATCCCCAGAGCTCGAGGCAGCCTTGCCCTTGGTTGCTGTTTTGCAAAGCTGCCCTTGCTCCTGCCCATCTGAGAATCTGAGAGCAGAAGTTCATGCCCAATTCAATCTTTTATTTCCATATGTCCCGGATGTCCCACTAGCACTGAGCGGGTGCTGCAGGCTGCCATAATATATAACGATTCTATATTGCATTCAGCATATTGCCGTGGAAATGATTTGGAGGGCAGAGCCACCTCATCCTCGAAAGGAGCGGCGTATTCTGGCCAGTGGAAGAGGACGCGTCGCCCATGGAAGGACTACAGCCCGGCGTAGCCAGGTTTGGTACCCGCTAGAATGAGGGAGGAGGGTGGCGGGAGCAGGTCTGGGCTACGCGTGGGTGCCCTGGCTGGCTCCTGCCCCCGCTGCCCCCCAGCACGGCCCCTGCCCCGCCACGTCCTCCCCCCGGGGCACATTGCTCCACTCCACACCTACTGCAGAGGTGTCCAAACGTGAAAAAAGTATTTTGAATATTTTGAACCGTATATTGACTATTTCAACGTCTTTTAACGTTTTTAGCATTGTCTTGGTGTTTTCTTCTGGCTCGTTCCCCTTTTTCTGTTTTCTCCATCCCACCTCTGGTGACTCACAGCCCTTCCTGAAGTGCCGAGCAGCGATCCTTTGGTACGTTATCCTTACATATTGCCTTGTTATCCCTATCTGTTCACTCAGGTACAAATAACTCTGAGCTTTCCGTATGATTTACTCTCAACCCTACTGGTACCTCCTCACCCTTTCTGTGCATCGTCTTTTATTTTAGTTGACCATTTCCTTCTCTTTTTCCAAGCGCTGCCTCCTCTCATTCTTACCTACTCGCGTCCTTCCCTCCCGCCACCCCCAGCTTCCTCTCCTGCATCCACTCAAGTGTAATCTAAAACATACTGCACGAAAGTGAAAGCCCAGAGAAATATTTGCTCTGGCTCTCGCTAGCGCCGTGCGATGCCAGTGAGCTCTGAGAGAGCGGATCCTCAACCCTGCAGTAAAACGAGCTGTTCCCGTAAGTTTAAAATTTGAGTCTTTCTCACAAACTACCGTCAAAATGATTGTCAGCTCAAAAAGCGCCTTTTAACTAAATTCAAAGGAACGCATTCAGAGCAGATTTTTGAATTTCCACCGTGATAAAACTAATTACAATTACCAGCCTGCTACTGAAACAGAAAACATCCTGAATGCCACAACATTTGAAGTTATATTTTAAGGAGCAAACATACCAGATCAGAGAAAAAGGCTTCAAAGTCCAAAGTGATCGTCTTCTTAAACAGTCTTAATTGCTTGTAAGATAAATGGGAATGAAGAACTAGGGGGAAGAGCGAGCCTTGCAGATACTCCGGGAGAATGGGATCTGCTACAGCAAATGAGCTGTGTGTGATCCAGTACTGATTCATCCCGGATTCCCAACCCGCCTGCCCAAATCCCACCGCCACCTACCAACCAACCAACTCGTCCCGTAGCGTGCAAGGGAGACCGAGAGGTCTCATTTCAGGTGGTTATGGGATAATGAATGCTGCTGCTGGCTACCCAGAGCAGCTCTTCAAAGCTCCTTAAGTGTTTATTCATCCTCGTAGTTGGTCTTACTCATCTCTCGTCCGTAGTCAGATGAAACGCAGAGTGCTGGGGGAATCGCTCTGCCCTGTGGGAACAAATTACCCCAGTGCTGGCAAGACCTGTGGGTGCTCGCCAGCGGTGTGTGGCCCTCCTTGGGTGGGGAGGGAGACCTCAGCTATATGTGAGATTGAGCTGCTCCGTGCAGGTTTTTCCAGCTAGCTCAAAAAGTCCACTTCTCCCTCTGGAAGACTTTTTTTTTTTTTTTTTTTTTTTCCTGGAAATAAGTTATTTTATATAACTGACTGATTAGAGCCTTGATTTTTCCCACTGTCTGCTGGAGGTGACTTCATGGGTGCACTTTTGCCAGTGTGATCCTTGTGATAGATGTTGTTCACCGACAGGTCCAGCCCAGCCACAGTGGTGTCTGGGTGATATTCCTTATCTGATGTGTCCCACCAGGACCTGCAGACTCCCTGTTGTGGGTAGCTCCAGCAAGGAGAGGTTAACCTCTCTTTCCCGAGGGTCGCTAGTGGTTGAGGCTCTCCTGTCCTGGTGCTCCACTGCGTATCCAACCCCAGCACCGTGGGACAAACCTCGGTGAGAGCTGCGTTTCCAAAATGCCACGTGCTTAGGGCTGTGCCCAGCAGCTGGTTGTGCCAAGATGCCCAGTTGGGCTCTTCCATGTGCAGCGGCCAGTTGCCTGATTCGCACAGTGCCCAGTGTCTGCCCAGGCCAGCCCCGCTGGTGGGACGGGCTGTGGAGAAGTCCAAGGGGCGGCAGAAGAAATTAGAGGAAAGGAGGCAGTGGAGGACCAACCCCTGTACTCACCACCCCACCGCGCACTGCAGCTTTGCCTCAAAGCGTTCGCCAGCAGCGGGGCTGGGGGTGGGACCCCCTGAAAATAGGGGTGGGGGGAGTGATGGGGAGCCAGAAAGAGAAGGGGAAATCGGCCGGGCTGGTGAGACGGGCCTGGGAATGGCGGCTGGAGCTGGAGCTGCATCTTTCCGTCTGTGGTTGGCTGTTGGCTATGCCACGGAGCCCTGGGGATGTGGATTGTGGGAGCGGTCACGGCTCGCTTCTTCTCGAGTTGTGGTGTTTATGGCCGGCGATGGTTTTGGCACACGGTTCCTGTTTCAGCTTCTTCCCAGGCGTGTGGTTGGGGTATGACCGTTCCCTGGGGCTCAGGGGTCCGCTCCCAAGGTCCGGGGGCTGGCAGGGCATTGTCGCCGGCGCCTTCCCCAGCATCCCTTCCCGATGACGATGGAGCCGAGGTGTGGCTGCTCTGCGGTCCCCTTCTGTCGTTGCAAGGCAGCTGATATTTTATTCCGAGTTAGACTAACCATGAAAATGTGCCGGCCACTGGAAAGAGATGTCTCGAGCACACAAAGCAGCTTACAAGCCTGAGAAGAGAGGAGGGAATTTTTCATTTGGCAGAACGACATGCATAGCGAGCGCTCTTGTTTTTAATAAGCTCACAAAGCTTTCTTGAAAGCCAGGGATTTTTTTTTTTCCATCCTGAACACATGAGGTATTTTCATTTCATAATGAATGCATGTTACGTCCAACTTCCAGAAAGCCTTTCGCATGAAAAAAAAATAGCAGAGTTTTTCAGATGCTGAAGCGAACGGGGTGGAAGTAATCCTGAAACAAAATGCTGGAATATTTGCTCTGTGCGCAGAGATTGTGTGGCATCTTGTATTGTCTGAAACAGCACCAGATAATAATCATACGTGCAAATCTCTCAGACTGGGGCAACAGGGAGAGGAGCCAATCTCTGTGTCTCCATAGAGCTGGAAGAAATCTCAGATATTTCTGTTTGTCTGCAGAACAGCTGGGGACTTCTCAGACATGAATCTAATTAAGCATATTCCTTGCCACAAACACTTCAAGTCCTATTTCTGAGATCCGAATGTCTTTCCAAAATGAAGCCTTAGGAATATTGCTTTCATGCAGCATGCTTTTTCTTTTTTCTTTTTTCTTTTTTTTTCCCCCTGGTCTGGGCAAAATTAAATTACAGTTATAGGCTCAGAGCAAAATTTACTGAAGTCAATAATATTGATTGATATCTGGATATCAGCAGAATGTCATGCATTAATAATAGCTGAATTTAATCCACGGGCCCAAGGGGGCTCCCGGCAGCGATGTGGGTATTGGAATGGGCCAGGCTGGGGTGATGTTTGACGTGCCTCATCCTCTCCACCCAGCGATGAGTGTCCTCCCCGCCATGGGTACCGGAGCCCCGTCCCCGCCTCCTGCCCTGCCCCGGGTTTGCAGGTGCTCAGGTTAGGACCAAAATTGAAATACTGAGTATTTTTTTTTTCTCTGCCCACCGTATCCCAAGCTATAAAATAGAGCATTTATTTTCTTGGGAGAGAAAAGCGCTTAAGGGCTTAAGTGGAGCCTTTTCCTTCCACCCGGGATGCGGAGCGGCACGAGCCTGGCTGCCCGCTGCGGGGTTCCCTCCGGCACTGGGCATCCTGAGCTCCTTCCGCTGTTTTCCTGGCACGAGTCCCCTCTGGGTGGCTCTGTGGGCCAGCTGCCCGGTGGGCAACCTGCCACCCCCTCGCTGAGACCCCGCGGGAGCCCCAGCCCCACCGCAGCTCTGCGAAACCCTCCTTTCCAGTCTTGCAGCCACTTAAATCCTGGGTTTCAAATCATCCCAAACCAGAAAGAACGTTGTCACTTGCTTCATTCTCCTTGTTTTGTTCTGTGGCACAAGGTTGCCACCGACCTCTCTGCTGCCTGTGAAAGCCCTCTCTGGATTTCTTGTTGATTTGGAGGATTTTTTTTTTCCTGCTGGTATTCCAGGGAATAAATTCATCTGAGGAAAATCCCAGTATTGATGCACTGCAGTTTTCATCCACCTGCTTTTTTTTCCCTGCTCTCTTTAATTCCACTCTTAATCCAGTCGATGCCAAGCATAAGGCTTGCAGGGGGCTGGTCCTGGGCTCCAGGTCCTGCTCTCTGATGCAGTTAAAATACATGGGACAAGGCTTGTCGGTAAAGCCGCGTACCTTGAGACCATCTAATACAACTGGAAAAAAACAGATAAGCTTTCGGTCATGTAAACTCTTCCTTGCGTCTCTTATATGCAAAGTTATTTGCCTGTGCTCCTCAGATAGTTTGATTTATATTCGTTTGCATATACCACGTATAGCGAAACCCAGTGAATTCTCCCGATATGTTTTCACTCCTGTAAGAAACATGATGGGAAGTGGAAGATATGATCATCTCTCTCCCTAGTGGCATCAGTAAATATCACACATATCAGATTAAACCCTTGACATTTTTCCAACAGTGTGAAATTTGCTTGAAGATGTTGGAAAATGAGTTATAGATGTGAAAGCAAGGCTTGGAATATGAATGCAAACACGTTAACCCTAAAACTGGTGCAATTTACTTTCCCTGATATCCTGGCGCACGGAGCTGGGGGGTCCGTGGGGGAGAGCTCCCATCATGGTGGGGGAGAGCTCCCACCATGGCGGCGGAGACTGGGGGTGAGTGGGATGTGAGCCATGAGACAGAAGTGCCTTTTGGCTCCTAAATAGCAATGAGCGGTTAAATCCTGCCCAGTGATCCTCAGGGATGCACCCCAGCAGTGAGGTGGGACATCACCCGCTCCAGGGGGTGCCTGGGTGCTGTCAGGTGTACTCCTGCCCCAAGGTCAGGGTACAAACCTCTCCCGTAGCACTGTGGTGCATGAAAAATACACTTTTCACTCAGCTGAAAAGACAAAACTCCCTCAGGGGTTACTACAGCGCAGTCACCCACCTGCAGAGGACTTTGGGAAAGGTGAAGGTTGGGGATTTGGGGTGCTGGTGTGGGCAGGAGTGAGTCTTTGACCGGGAAGTTAAGGTCAGGACTCTCCTATGTCTTCTGATGAAGCTGGTTTTGGTTATTTACTGCAAAAACTCTCCAGTGGGTTTTCAAATGCTTCTGCCTCTGGTGTGCCACAGTTGAAAGATGCCCGAGGTTAACGGTGTTGGATTTCCCGTGCTTGCGTTGTTGGGAGTCTTTCTCATCCTGCTGGTGACACCCAGTGCTGGTACAGTGACCCCGTCTGAGCGCGGCACATCCCGCTCGGGCCCCTTCAGCCTCCCCCGCGACGTGTGCAGGGCAGCAGTAACAGAGCAAAAACTCAAAAACCGAGAGACAGGAAAAATATTGTGCGTTTTAAGGAGCAGACTTGTTTTAATCCAGAGGAATTGTTGTGGCAATTACACTATTCAAAGCGGCTTCGATGCCTTTTATTACTTTCTTCTGCATTATCCTCTTGCCCCCTTAGAGATGACCAAGACAGGACTTGATTGCAAGTGCTGCTTGTGAGCGCGGCGGTTCCTTCTGAGCCATTAGGAGCGCAGCATCCGCTGGAGTTGCCATGGAGATGCCAAGGCTGATTGTAACCCAGGTGAACCGCTCCCGCCGCCGGCAGAGCACCGCTCAGCCCTCCCCGGGGACACGGGCTGCTTGGAGAGGTGGTTGTTGAAATCAGAGCGTGGACCAGGTGCTGGGTGGCTCGAGAAGGACCCGCGCACCAGGGTGCCGAAGCTGTTGGGAGCAATAGAGATGAGCCCGAGACCTACCTCTGCAGATGGAGATGGGATAACAGGTAGAGTTCACCGTCTCTGTGAACCAAATATCCCAAATCTCTGTCCCAAATATCCTGGGTCCAGTCTTTGGTGGATGCTGTGCGGATGCTATCTCGTTGGCCTCGCTGACCCCCGGCCAAGCGCCGCTCCGAGGGAGCTGCAGCCGTCGCTGGGTGTCTATGCCCCCGCCAGGGGAGGAGGTAGCTCTTTCTGGGGTTGTGCTGTAGCACTGAGAAATCTGATCTTTCAAGATTTGGCAAGCTCTGTGTAGCTTGAAGTATGGTATTAGCATAAATTAGCTGAGAGCACATTTATCTGTGGCAGAGTGAAGGCTGCCGTTTGGCAGCAGGTGGCTTGCTTTTATGCAACAGATATTCTGTCTTCACTTAATAAACATCTATCAGATAAAAAGGTGATGCGGTCGACACGCACGCGGCTCATCTATTCTTAGATTTGGCATTCGGGAACATGGTTTTACCGCTCGGATCTGACTGGAAGCATGTACCATTTCACAGGCAGGAAGGTTCTTCACTGTTAATAAATTTTGACTCGTATTTAAATGCGAGATGAGCCTACGTCCTCTCTGCCCTGGCTGAAGGCTGCAGCGTGTGCTCAGCCACCGCCTGCATTCCGTATGCTCAGGTCTGCCCAAAAAATCAGACATTTTGCACCCAGTGCTTCTCTGGGGTGTGGAGAACCCTGTCATCTCAGGGTCCAGTTTCGGGAGGCTCATCAGACCATGCTGTGGTGTATCCGCTGTATGGATGCCATTACTTTATATATATATATCCTACTTTTTATATGTATATATCTCCTACTTTATAGATATCCTACTCTGAGACCGTCATTGTCTCCCTTGAAATACAAAGTTAGAGCAGTTCTTACAGATCTCAGTCATCTGCGTGAAGGTCAATAATCCCTCTTTTTTCTTTCTTTTGAGAACGGCGATGGAAAAAATATTACCAGATATGGAAACAGGGTCAGAAAGCTGCAGATAAATGGGGCAGAGCATCGAATGAAGCGAGAGGAGACCTAATTATGGGATTGAAGCTATGGGATGAAATAGGTAAGAATCTCACAGGAACGTGTATTTTTTTACAAGAACTTAAAACACTCTTTCCTCTTCTTGCCTGAGCCTTTTAGAGATCAGTACATTTTTAGCTGAAAGTGGGAGACAAGGACAAAATGGCCTTGGCATTGAACAGCACGTTTCAGTTGCCCAAGAGGAGCTGGAGAGGTGTTCGCGTTTCCCTCCTCGTACCGGGGTCGGCTGGCTGACCTTGGCAAGGCGGGGGAACTCAAGGGAGACAGTCGGGATTTTTTCCCACCGTTTCAAATTGGAGTTTATCATCACCGCCACATGTCCAATAGTACTTTCTACCATCTCCCCACTCCGTGTGCTTAATTTAGAAGGGCAAAATTACGTAGCACTGAGATGCATCGTGCTTGCAGCAGTTGACCCCCCCCCCCCCAGCTGCTTGCCCTGCCGGGGTGGGATGGGCCACGTTTGCGGAGAGCCATGTTTGCACTCCTAGGAGTGACTGCTCGCCTTCCTGCTGGCGTTTGCCCATCCCAAACTTCAAACCTCCTCGTGCAGATGGCATTTGGCAGAAGGGATGGGTCAACCTGCCGTAAACCTCGGAAATCGAGGCTTCTGAAAGCCTGAAATACAGGGACCCCGCAATCCGAGGGAGGAGATGGGGAATCGGGGCAAGGTTGGGTTGAGTAACCGTCCCCACGCCTCGTGCTGTGCTCTGGGAGAAGAACGAGGAGCGTGTGCTCTGCAGGGGGGCAGAAGGCTCGGGATGCTGCTGGGCAGCGCGCTGCTCCTGGCTGGCAATTCGTTTGCTCGGTCCTTTCCTGGGAACCTAATGGTAACGCACCAGTGAGAGGAAAATATGAGTTTGCGGGTATGTAGTCCGCTCCCACTGTTCCTGAGGATCTTCCTTTCCCAAGGAGCTATGAATAAATAAATAATGTGGTATGAAAATGAAGGCAGTGTGGTTATCGGGGCTATTAAGACGAAAGCACATGGGGAGCTGATTTAGATCTGGCTCTTCTGCCTATAGTTTAATGTAGTGGCTATTGGGGAAATCACTTCTCTGGAAGACCACGCGTGCCGGTGGGGAGAGGGTATCTCACCGGTCCTGGGACATGCTTATCTTTAGGAAAGAGTGTTGCGGAGTCTCGCTCCATGTTGGTGAAACTTGATTACTGCCTTATCATTCAGAGCTCGAGGGATATATTCATGCTGTTATTATAATATGTTATTTCCTCACAGTTCCTCATATAAATGATGGAGGCTGTGATGCAGACCTCCGTGTGTGTGTGTGTGTGTGTGTGTGTGCAGGAAAGGGAGAGCCTTGAGCCTCTGTAAATGAAAATCCATCTGTTTTCCGTGCTGGAGGTGGATGCTCAGTGCAGAGCAAGGGCTGCTTGCTTCGGCTCTCGCGGTGAGCAATGCTCAAGCTGCGTGCACCGGCGACGGGAACCTTGCGGTACCTGTTTGAGGACAGAGATGTGGCTCCTCCGGCAGCCCCCCCGCACCCTAAAGCTGCCCAAAGCAGCAGCTCAGGGTCCCCTGGAGATTCCCCTTCGCTTCTGCAGCAGTGCTTGTTGGTGGTTCTGTGGGGAGGGGACAGAGGTGGGGACAAACCAGAGCCGTGCTGGGGTGCCAAACTGCCCGGCTATTTCTGGTCCACAAGAGAGGACCCCCAGCACTGGGGGACTGGAGGACCCCCCCTCCCACTGGCTTGCGGAGGGACATCAGTCCCTTAAACCAGCGTCTTTATTCCCAGCAAACCCAGGAACTTGAGCCCCGCTTTGATGCGCCCTGCCGGTGGTGCTGGGTGAGATCCCAAGCAGTGCCGGCACACCCCAGTCCTCCCAGTCCTCGGCTGGGGCAGAGCTGGAGCTGCGTTTTTGGTCGTTGGTGGTGGTAAAGCTATTCAGTCTTTAGCTGCTTCGTCAGTGAGAAACGGGCGAGTGGGCATTTATTGGGAGAACTTTTTGCCTTCTTGGCCAAGAGCAGCGTGACAGACCCCCTCGCACGGATAGGGGGGAACACTGCGAGCGCTACAGCAGGTTGTTAAAAAAATCATTTTCATTAGGAAGCAGAAATCCTGCTGCTGAGAAAGATTGCTTCACATCAGCAGAGCTGGGCTTGCTGGTGAGTGTTCTCCACTTCCAGCCACATGGAGGATGCTCTGGTGGTCTTGCCAAAAGACGGGCCCGGGCCACCCTAAGGGAAAAGTGTTCCTGTGGGCATCAGCCCTTTTTATTGTTACCAGGAACAAAACCTCACACCTCCAGAGTCCACACGCGCAGGACAACGGCTCCATTTTGTCTCTGGAGAGAGGGCTTATCTCCGGGAGAGGACCCTGTGCCCAAGCACTCGGCGCTTACAGCATCCCCGCAAGTGTTTGATCGCAGAGCCTCGCTCGCTGCCTCCAATTTTCATTTTACTCTTCACGTCTTTAAACTGCCTCAATATTCTAGTAATAATTTTGGGTTGTTTTGACCTGAAAGAATTGAAGCCTTTCTTTTCTGACAAGGCTGACAGATGCTTTGACTGATGCTAGCTAAAATCAGGTCTTTCAGTCTAAGAAATGTTACAACATCATTTGCATACAAACAGGGACCCAGACAAGCACTTGAAAATTTCTTGCACTTGCAAATCCCGACACTTGAGAGGAATAAAAGGAATTTTACTCCCTCAGCCCAGCGGATGCTCAGAAATAATGACGTTCTCGTCAACATTAGTTTGAAACTCCAGATTATGAAAGTGATATGTGGAGATTTTCGCCTTTCTCCCCCCTCGCAGACAGGCTCTCCCGAGGCTTTCGCTGCTGTTAACAAGCAAAGATCATTAAAGGCAGCGATCTCTGGGGCCGCACTAAAGCCTCCATGGGGAGCGATGCTTGTTTGCTCCAGATCTCTGTGCATCCAAAATCAACTTCTTCTCATTGTGTCTTTAGCCGTAAACGGTTACATTCATAAATATGCAAAGATTTGCTTCCTCTGAGCAAAGCCCTCCACTGTCAGCCCTGGGCCGGGTGGTGAAGTCAGGCATGCTCACGCCTCTCGTGCACATTCCCAAATCAACTGCTGAAAGCCCATGAGGCGGCTGCAGAACAGGGCAAGTTCCTACTGCGGGAGATGCTCTGCTGCCCCTGCCCCGGGGGGCTGCCCGCTGCGCTGCTGTGTACCCACCATGGGGGACAGCTCCTTCCCCTTCCCCTTCCCCTTCCCCTTCCCCTTCCCCTTC